>JBCNJP010002257.1:0-22000 GCA_039602395.1 Deinandra increscens subsp. villosa | reverse complement strand
AAAAACCTAATAAAACGTCTCAAAACCGACTCAAATATTACACATATTACACGGGAAATATAGATGTGTTTGCAACACATCACAAGCTTATGATAATGAAGTCATGTTGAGCAAATTGAGAGCACATTTAAACACTAGTATACCATTTGCTAGTTATCTGGATATAAAGCCCGAAAGGAGTGTTCATTGTGAGAATATGGTTGACTGTCATGGAATAGTCCTAAGGAAAGAAGTTCAACGTCTGGATCTCTGATTTTTCATTTTTAAACTATTTTTTTTGGTCCACGCTTTGAGAATGCAGACTTTGTGGGACTGTTTATGCCTTTGTGTCTCTAATCGCTAAGAGTTGTAACCATCTTCCATTATCATTCGCCAGCTTTGTTAGAATATGGATTGATAGTAGTTTGGGAGTTTGTTTAGGGACAAGCAAAGTCTAAGTGGGGGGTTGTTTGATGTGTCTTTAATTATCATATATTATGTCATTGAACACCATTGCTTATTGATAGTTTATGCTATATTTTGGTCGGGTTTACCTTTTTGTTAGCTAGTTTGCCATAAACAAGAGTTTAGATGATGATCAGAAGAATAGTTTTGGATTTGTGAAGATTTGATGGTGAAATGGCAAAGTTAATGAAGAACTTATCTTTTATGCTCGTCACGGCTCGTTACTGTTGGATGTTATGTGTCCTGACCCGACAAATCTTGAACCCGACCCGGTTACGACCCGTAAGAGTTACACCGGGTGCAACGAACTCTAAACCCGCTTACTCGTTAACCGGTAAAAGAAACGGAAACGTTTGATTATATATATTATTTATAATAGTTATAAATAATTAATAATCAATAATATTATTATTAATGGCTTAATAATAAAGGGTGAACGATATTTAAATAAAAGTGGTTTATTTAAGTTTACGGACGAGTTATACGTTAGTGAAATATTTAATAACGTTAACACGTGGGCTCGCGTACGAGATGGGCTTTATATTCGAGAGGGGCCCGTCGCGAATTAATGGTCATCTAATAAATATTAGATGATTAGGGGATCAACCCTAATCACCTAATGATTCTCGACGGCAACAAAAGAAAGGAGAAAAATTCTCCTTTTTCTTTCGACTCTCGAAGTCCCAAAAGAGAGAAAACGGCAGCCGCCGTTTTCGATGCCGATCGTCGCCACCGCTCGTCCGGTGGCCATCTTCGCACCACCATAACTTGGTGGTAGTTGCTAGTTAGGGTGTTCCGTCAGTCAACTCTCGTAGACCGCCTTACAGTATAGAGATCGCCGCCTCGTACGCCTTGATCCGTCGCTCGGTTCGCCGCCAATCGCCGTCGCAAAACTGTCGATCACCACCGTGAAACTCGACGCCGCCGCCGCCACCGCCGTTCGCCGTCGTCACCGCCGTCACCCACCGCCACCACCGCGAATTGCACGCCGTCACATGACCGTCGTCCGTCGACGTGAGTCTGACGCTTTTCGTCGTGCGCCGTCTCCGGTTGCAATCAGATCTGAATCTGATTGATCTCGTAGTCTCGCGAGACGGGACGTCTGTCAAGACGTACTCTCGCGATGCGTAATGACCACAGGTCATAAATGCCGTCACGTAGTGGTACGCGACACCGGACCACGAGAATCATCGCGATACGCGACAACCGTTTGAGACCGAAAGTGGTTCGTTCCGTTTCAACCTAGCACTTCGTTCGTTGAAACTCGGTGTCTTGAACGTTTGTTCAACACCGCCAATGTATATCTAAACTCACTATTAGTTTAGATTATTTATTTATTTATTTCTGTGTTTGCGTGTTCGGTAATCGGATCCTGTTGCGTACTGGTATTTGTGTTATTTGATTAAATAGTTTTTAATATATATAATTTGTTATATATGCATATATATATTTATATATATAATTTTATTCCGCTGCGTTACAGAATTAATTATAAATTAATTCGGTAAACTCTTTTATAAACTATTAATCTATCGGTCACGTAATTTTTAAATATGTCACCGGGCGACCCGAATACCACTGCCAAATCCCAACAGTGGTATCAGAGCCTTGATTACCACGCGCAAATCAGAAACGGTCAATTTTAAACCGGTGGATTCGCAAACTGGGGTTAAACGCCCGAAAGTTGCGAATCAGATTTTATTTGTATTGCATAATTAAATTGCATCTTGGTCAACTTTATATTGACCAATTAAAATTGCCATTTGTTTTGATTGTATTTTATATGTATTCGGCCCGACCCTTGTTTGACTGTTGCGTGATTATTTAACTGTTATGTTTTGGCCCTTGTTTTGGCCCATTGTTATAATAGTTTAGATTTTGGGTTGGCCCACATTTCTGGGTTCAAAATTGTAATTAGGTTTTTCCTTTTACGAAATCTTCTACTTTGGCCAAAGTTGTCATCAAGAAGACCCGAAGATCCGATCGATGTCAATAGGCGTCTCAAGGTCAGTGGGAGCTTACAGAACATGCACGCTACATGAAGATGCCTGCCTTGTGGTTGTTTTGTACTTTTGTCCCGTGACCCATTTGGTCTCGCTAAAAGGCTCTAGCAAGACCAAAACCCTAATGGCCGAATACATATTCGTTTTGCTTGTTTTGGTTGCTTGGTTTAAAAGTGGTATTACACGCCAACTAAAACACTGAAATCCTTTTAAAATTGTTTTAAAACTGAGAATGCAATCACTAGGTTACAAGTTCTAAAAGTCTTTACAACTTGACCTAATTTTGAATGTAACCACCTTAATGAGTTTTCTTTTGAATTTTCGAATTTTATAAAACTCAATCAAACTTAATAAGTCATTTATTAACTTTTGACTAGTTACATAACTCGCGACAACCTAGTTGTATTTTTACATAATAGGTTATTTAAAATACGAGTCCCGAGTGATGATAGGGTTTATCGATTGTGTCCAACGATCACCAATATTAAAATTGATTTTAATATCCCTATCTGGTAATAAAACAAACTGATAGTTCGTGCCATCCTATCTCAAGTCGAACTTGGAACGTATTAACCGAAGCATCAGTGTTGGAGTATTTCAACACCGCATTTGGTGCCGAGGGTACCTTCTGAGGCGAGAACATTGGAGTATTTCAACACCGTGTCCGTCGCATCGACCATTTAGGATTACTATCGCTTTAGATGTATATGTTCGTAGGGTTAGAGTATTTCAACACCGCGCTACGGGTGTGTATTGCTAAAGTGGGCACGGATGAGGCTAAACGTATCGCAAAATATACAAGTATGTATATAGCGGCCTCATATCGAGAGTTGTGACTGTGATTTCGCAATTGACACCCGCTGTCAGTTTGGTTACGCGAATTAGCTCCTGAGGCTCATTTGGCGGTCTCAAGTAAACTTGTCTAATCGAATTCTCAATTTTCTTATAAAATAAATCTTACCAATTTATAATAAGAAAATACTTTACATCGAAGTTACTAATGTATTGTGCTTTGCTTATCATTTCATAACGGCTAATGAAAACAAATCCCTTCTCCCTTTTAAATCAGTCCTCTAGTAGGACAAAATCAAATAACACCAACTTTCATCTTGTTGAAACAAACTCAGAAAGTGTTCTGACATTTTTTCATAAACTCTATGTCTTGAAGAGCCCAATCGCCGTAGTTGTGTTCCTTATAGGAATACAACGCGCCTGGATTAAATAACATAACACTAACACCTCTAAGGTAGATAGTATTATGCAGGCTCGCATGTTTCTAGATAGTCAGCAAAATGCAAGACTTGAGTATCAATGACATAACAAACAAGCTTAACTGCATGTTTCGTTTCTCGATGGAGAAGAGCTCTATGCAAGGCTCTTCTCCATAGGGCCATGTCATTAAGATGAAAGGGTACCAGTATCACTTGATTCAACTTGGTTACCCCACGAGTATCTGGGCTTATACCTTTTCACTACCATATAACCAGTAAATACTGTGTGCTTTGTAAAACACAGTAACGATCTTACTACTGGATGAACCGATCGATCTAGTGCACGAGAATGTAAATAAGCTTTGTTTTATTGATTTCACAAAGAGAACAATTACAAAGCTTTGGTTTCTCTCTCTAGAACACACTTAGAAACACACACTTAGTGGAGATGATATGACCAGAAGTTCTCTATCAGTACTTAACTCTCTACACATACTACCTATTTATAGGTAACTTAGACTAGCTGGCGTACCACCCAGCGTACCAACTGGTACGCTGCACCAACTGGTCCGGCGGACCATGTGGTACGCTCAGTTGCCTAACAAGACTCACACAGTTGCTCTCATTACATAGATACAATACACGAGACACATCGTGGCATAGGAATATGCTCTAACAAACTCCCCCTTAACGTGTAGTGTATCTAGTCTAACTAAATCTCTAGTCTTCAATCTTCAACATAGCTGCATCAGATCTTCAACTTGAAATCTTGTCAGAAACAGAGCTTGCATGGCTGAAACATCTTTGATCATCAAGATCCACTTGAGAATGATATAACAAACTCCCTCTTTACACCATGCTCGAGTCTTGACACACAGAAAACCTGCAACTTTAGAAGACAAAAGTGCGGATTTTCTTTGAATTTCCAAAAATAATTTAATCTTGGTGCAAAACTTCTCTTTGAGAATCCAAGATATTGATTTTGAAATTTTGAATTTGTATCAAGTGTTGATCAAACGAAAACAACTAAGAAATAAAATCTTTTTGGCGTTTAGAAACTTTAGATCAAAACACACCTAAAATCTTTTTGATTTTTCAAAGTTATGCTAAAACACACCAAAAATCTTTTTGAATTTTACTAAAATGGAAATATAAATGCAATACAAAATTACACTCTATTTTTGGTACTTTGCGAGAAAGATCACGACACGAGATCATATCAGACATAACGCATCTAGCACATTTCAATTTCGGTCTTAATCAGCATGCAAGCCAAGATAATCGCAAATACAACATTTATGTTTATTTCAGCATGCACCAATCATTTTTTATCGTTTTCAGATATGCTTAAGGTAATTTTATCATGCACTGATAACTCGGCCTCCACTCTATCAGAAATACTGGCAAATCATCATATTTATCCTATAATACCAACTTTCTTAGAGATTTAATCATCCTTGATGAGTCATGCAAAAATAAAGCAGAACCCTAAACAAACAACAATCAGGTCGGCCTTGTGAGCACGCAGAGAAAGTCCGATTGTTTAGGAAAATAAGAAATATAAAAATAAAGCAGAAATTGTATAATCCAACAACAATCAGGTCGGTACTCCCGTACACGCAGAGAAAGTCCGATGGATTATACGAAACACCAAAGAAAATAAAGCAGAACATCAAACGAACACCAATCAGGTCGATCTTTCGATACGCAGAAAAAGGCCGATCGTTTGACAAAATAAATAAAATCAAACAAGTTAAAATTTTTGCAAAATGAAAACATGCATTCATCAAGATATCTCTTTATTCTATTTTTGGAATCATCACACAGCATTCATCAAGAATCAAATAACCAAAGATCATCAGGCAAGCTTTATGTTTATATCTTACTTGCAGATATCAGATTGGTCATGCACATTCACAGATTATGCAAGTACCTACAGCCTTTAGACTTAATCTATCCATGGCAGATAACATATATGCTGATGTACCATCATTTCTCGCTTTTGTCGGATCAATTTCTTAATTTTTTTAATTTTTTTTTTATATTTTCCAATTTCTCCCCCAAAAATTCAAACAAACACTATTTTTTTTTAATTTTCAATTTTCTCCCCCTAAAAATATGTACAAAAGAAAATGAAAAACAAACATGAAAATGATCAATCAACACTTGACACATTTTTGAAAAAGATTTTTATAAAAATTTGTGTTTCAAAGATAGGTTCGACGCATTTTAACTTAAATCAATCACAAGTATTCCACTGTCAGCAATTAGACAATCACTAACAGGTCTTCTTGAAATACCTGCACACACTGGAAAATAATAAGTTTGTAAAACCCCGACCCTCATCCCCATTTGTGATAGGTCGTCCAGTGTCTTCAACAAAATCAGTGTTGGCTGTTGAGACAACCTTTGGTCTCCATTCCTGTTTTGGTTTTAACATTTCTAGTGAACCATTGTCAACTGATGAGTGACAATCAGAACTACTACCCAACGTGTCTGTGTTAAGTTTCTTTTTCCAGAAAAATGTAGTGTTGGGCATTGGTTCACTAAAAATAATGCCATCAGGATCAACATACTTTGTATGTTTGGCATTTGATGATGAATTGTTAGTTGTCGTAGGACAATTATTTGCATAATGACCCTTCTCACGACAAACATAACACAGTCGATGATTAATTTTACTGTTTGAAATTGGTTTTCCAAACTGATCAGTCGACCCTTCATCATAAACCTTTGAAATCACAGGTTTAAATTTCTTTGGTTTCTGAAATTTTGGAAAACATTTTGGAGAATCATAAAAACCAGAATCATCTCCATAACCAAAGAATTTATCTTGATGATAAAACCTGTTAGAATTAGCAGAATAAAATGAATCTGAATTTTTACCGCCTTGTGATGTAGCATCAGATATGCAAGAAAACTCTTCAGAAGAAATCTTTTCATCTGCACATGGTGAAAATATTTTCTTCTTCCAAAACTGAGGCTTCTTCTCTGTAGACACCTTCTGTTTCTTTTTCTGCTCATCTTTCAACTTCTTCTTGTTGGAATCATTAATCGGAACTTCTTTTTCTTCATATCCCAAACCACCATTTTTCTGCTTAGGATGTTCTTTCAAAGAATGCCCTTGTGAAGCTAGACGAGAAAATTCATCTTTGATAGCTTTAACACCAACTTCCTTATTTAGTAAAGATTCATCAATCACAATATTAGAAAAATCAGGAATCTTCACATGACCTGGATTCCCTTCAAAAATCTTTTCTTTATCAAGAAATGTAGACTTGGAATCAAACTTCAATCCTTTGCAATAATCAACCCCCTTTTTATTCTTC
This sequence comes from Deinandra increscens subsp. villosa, assembly GCA_039602395.1. Taxonomy (NCBI): domain Eukaryota; kingdom Viridiplantae; phylum Streptophyta; class Magnoliopsida; order Asterales; family Asteraceae; genus Deinandra; species Deinandra increscens. The sequence continues at coordinate 15,013 of JBCNJP010002257.1, read as the reverse complement.
TTAGTCTTTGACTTTTGTGCTTTTCCAGACTTAACACCATCTCCTTCAGGAAAATCTTGCAACTTTTGACTTAAATCATCATTAGATGGCTTTTTCAGATCAATCACTTGAGCAGGAACTTCATGATTATCAACATCTTTACTTGGTTTGCCATCTCGTTCCATATGATACAGATAATTCTGAAACACACTTGATGTATTGAAATTCTCAAGTTTTCGTTGAAGATCAAGCATTTCAATCTTTATCTCAGAAACCTTTGTATTAGCTTCAAGTAACTCCTTTTGAGAAGCAATAAATTGCTCAGACAACTCGTTATACTTAAGCTTTTGACTATACATTCTATCACATCCAGCAAGAACTTCTCCAGTAACCTTCTCTACCTGTTTCTTATAATACGCAACATCTTGTTTCAAAATGTCATTTTGACTTTGAACCTCACCTTTTTCATCACGCAACTTTGTGAGTTCCTCCTGAAGTTGGATTACTCTATTAGCAGCTTCGACAACAATTTTATTAACATTTTCATATTTCTGTTGAAGAGGATAACATTTTGCAAATAAAGCATCAAAATCTTCAACAGCTTCCTTTTCATTAGCTTTAGCTTTATTGCATTCTTCAATTAACACTTCTTTTTCTTTCAACCAATCTTCCTTAATTTTAACAAAAGCAGTACACATTGTACACGAGGAAGATCCACTCTGTTGAATTTTTGCTTCGTAACCATCATGAATTTTATTTTTCCATTCCTCCAATTCTTTTCTCAGAGCGCTATTCTCTTTAGATAACTTCGCTTCTTTCTTCTCTAATTCTTCAATTTTACCTTTAAACTTCAACTCTTGATCAACCGTTTTCTGAGTAATTGTAGACATATGTTCTTCACACTGTTTCTTTACAAAATCCCATATTAGCTTTGCTTTTCCACAATCTGTAACTTGATTTTTTAGAGTTATAGGCAAAGCTAACCGAAGAAGTGCTTTAGCCTTTTCATTTTGATCATATGATTCCCTTTCATCAATTGAAAAATTCCATCTCATCTTACACTCACCACCATAAGTTGTTGGATACTGATATTCATTTGAAATCGGTAACCACAACCGTTTATCCAAGTCAACAACATATGCTCTAAAATTTGTTGCCCAACCATGATAATCTTCAAGATTTATCAACTTCGGCACAATCTGACTATGTCTCTCAATAAATGCATCAATTGTATACATTTTGAAAATTGTGAAATTGGATAACAAAACTTCAAACTCGAAAATGAATGTCTTAGAATTTGATTTTGAAGATCAACTTTAAACGAACAATGTAGAGCTCGTCGAGACGATCGATTTGAGTACTTATGGCTCTCGTAGCGATTAACGATGCAAAAGTTATGACACTTTTAAGAAACTGCCAGCGGACCAAATGTACCCAGCGGACCAAAATGGTACGGAGGACCAAATTTGTACTCAGTGGACCAGATTTGGTACGGCGGACCAAATGGTACGGGGGCGGACCAAATGGTACGGGGGCGGACCAAATGGTACGGGGGCGGACCAAATGGTACGGGGGCGGACCAAATGGTACGGGGGCGGACCAAATGGTACGCTGAAACTGCCGCGGACCAAATTTGAAGATTTCCTGGCGGACCAACAGCGGACCAACGGCGGACCAACTGTTCTTCGAGCGTACCAACGCTGAAATCGACGGATTTTCGCGAATTTTGACAATTTGGACTTGAATTTGCTTCAGAGAGGTGCGAAAACTCACTAGGAACACTCAGAAATCATTTTTTACCTCGGAAACACTCGGAATTGAAGAAATTTGATGAAAAACCAAAGAAACCCACTTTCTCTCACTCGAAAAATCCAATTTTGATCAATTCAAACCAGCAGAGCAACCTGGATTTGCTCTGATACCACTTGTAAAACACAGTAACGATCTTACTACTGGATGAACCGATCGATCTAGTGCACGAGAATGTAAATAAGCTTTGTTTTATTGATTTCACAAAGAGAACAATTACAAAGCTTTGGTTTCTCTCTCTAGAACACACTTAGAAACACACACTTAGTGGAGATGATATGACCAGAAGTTCTCTATCAGTACTTAACTCTCTACACATACTACCTATTTATAGGTAACTTAGACTAGCTGGCGTACCACCAAGCGTACCAACTGGTACGCTGCACCAACTGGTCCGGCGGACCATGTGGTACGCTCAGTTGCCTAACAAGACTCACACAGTTGCTCTCATTACATAGATACAATACACGAGACACATCGTGGCATAGGAATATGCTCTAACATGCTTTAGTGAAAAGTTCAACCGGTTAATAGCATTATGCTCAATTGACACTTCGTGTGTCATAGGTGATTGCTACCGTGTTAAAAAGCCCCGTACCAAGAAAAGAGTATCGACTCTAAGGGCAATAAAAGGTTGTGATCATCTGGTATCAACGCCCATGGCAAAAGATTTGTACAATCATTGCTGCCTCATCATGACAAGCACCTGTGCTCCAAACAACAAATCGGGTACTATAACACTACCTTGTTAAGCTCAAATAAAATGGAGAACGTTAGACTTCTCTGTTGGTATTCAAACTAATGTTATTAGATTTTCACGTGTTTTCCCCAACGCATGCATGCATGCCTTGTAGAAACGTGAAAATAAGAAAAGCTTAATCAAGGGACGCATGATTCGAATTACCCTTTTAGGCCATTTGCTTTCAATCATGTCTTTTACTCCTTGGTAGTATTTAAAACAAGTGGTTGTTTTGACCTAGCTCGTCTGGGATTAATACTTTGCTTTTCACTGATTTTATATCAGACTAATAACATAAGTTGATGTTTCTTTATGAAACATACCTGGTTCTAATGATTCTTGTTTGTGACTTATTCATGTAAGCAAGACATGCATAAAAGGATACGGCCCAACTGGATCCTATGATCCACCATGGGATTAAGTTTCCTAATATGTGTCATGCTTTCACGAACTCACAATCAAACCCTTCACTCATTCGAGTGAACTGTTAAATGTTCTTCCTAGGCTCAGACACTCTTGTGTTGGTAAACCTAAAAAGACCATATAACAAGAATCATAAAAGTTACTTCAGAACTATGACGGTAATCATAGTGAATATGCTTATGGCTATAAGCATCAATGAGAATTCTTGAATTGTACAAGAACATTTCAAAATGAAGTCAAAGAACCAGCTTTACAAATACGATCACAATTCTAAGTCTGATCGTAATAAAGAATACCTAAGCTTAACGAATCCTAAAATCATCTTAAGATATGTGAAAGATTTTTCACTAATCTGGTCCTACGTGCACAGCCTTGGCCTGAGCACATGATAGGAATCAAACGATGCTTGTCAACGTTTGAAAGATGATATATAGGAAGTATTTGCCATACACACCCCTATTGAGTATCACTCTCTTCATCACCACTCGCTTGATAGATCTAGTATCGAATGTCTTTTGACAATGAGAATTTATTCTCGTTAGAAACTACATATAACAATGGATACTACTTCCACCATCCATATGGAATTCTAATTCCACACAGAAGATAGAAAGTTGTGTTCTGGCTTCTGAAATGGAAGGTTAAGTTCCCGAGTTATTTAACTGGAACTAGAAGTAAAGGACGTTGATCTTGAAGTAGTTCAAGAGTCACAAATCCATTGTTCGCATATTTCCTGACCAACAATAGATTGTTGCATTAAGCAGGAAATACATATTTAAACACGCTTGCAAATTCAAAATTGCAATATCAGATCTTGAATCTGAGAATGGCTTAATGCCATAATTGGTGTGTTTACATAAAGGCTAGTGGGAGCACTATATCAATCCTCACCCGTATGACGATGATATACTGAAAGATAGAATAAAATCCTTATGTGATTTTACATAATGTGGATTTTATGGTACAAAGAATTCAAAAGAAGTTTCTAAATGGATAGAGATCCACAGGTATAAGCAACTTCTGGGGCAATAAAATCACACATTGAATATATGATTAAACAAAGATGTCACTGTACAGAGTTACACTAGTGACATCAAAAGGGAGATATCACTGTACAGATTTACACTGAGGTTGTCACTGTACTGGGTTACACTATGGACATAAAAAAAAGGGGAAAAATCAATGTACGCAAGTTACATTGATATCGTGAATTGTTGAACACAATACACTAAGTTGCATTGGTATTAACATTTACCGTGTAGAAATACACTACTACGAGTTTTCATGACTGGCCAAGACATCTCTTGCTCATAATAAAGATTTTACATTGTGGCAGATTCCACAACTAAATCTAAATTAATTAGCCAAACTCAAGTGATACTAAACTGCTGCTTGTCTGAAAGGTTCAGAAGGATTCTTGACATGGTTAGAGTTTTAACCAAACAAGACATTGTGATCACACAGTAACTGTGGTGAATACCAAGGATCACTGTGATCACAAAACCAGCACACCTTGAGAAAATTCCACTATTCAGAGAAATACTGGAACTATGAAATATTGGATAACCAAAATGATAGCACATTTCAAAACCTGGTCGGTAAAACAATGAATTTTAAGACTCATTAACCTCATACTAATGATGTTCGACCAATATACACTAAATGTATGTTTTGAACTAGTATTTGATGTACGAACTCTAACAGTTATACATTATCATCTGGCTTCCTCTAAAGGATTAGACGTAAAAGCTAAATTCTATAACTGTGTTCGATTTTAATACGTTTAAATCCATGAATAAGTGCATATTATTCCTCACAGTCGATCAGAATTGTGGACACGAATCTGATGTGAGACTACTTGTGACTTTGGACTCAAGACATTGACAATACAAATTCACATGTATCATTTCATAATGAATCTGAGGAATAGATATATTATTCTAGACTGTCTGTAGTCGTTCAGACTCGTGGGAACGAATCTGAAGTAAGACTATTCTGACTCTGGACTCAATGGTTGACAATCCAGACTCACAGACCTCATTGGGTAATGACGTTGGACGTAACTCGCATCAAACCATCTTCATGGATTCAATCATTAGATGGATTTGATTATTGGTATACTCATTAGTATCCTTAGACCTGAGATACATGAGCGACCTCCCCTTTACCAAAGACTGTTCTTTGATAGTAGCTTAACGTTGTCGCGTAACTGCCAGTCATAACGGCTACTTTTGGGAATGGATCTGAAGTTCAGTGGGAGCTGCATGTAGTCGAGATGGGATTCTGTACTCTTGCACTAATCATGCAACAGCTAGACATCGTGGCGCCCTCGTTGATTCCAAGTGTAAAGTGTAAGGCCTTACCCAAACCTACTGTGTGTTTGTATTGGACCACTTCGAATCTATATCGAGAAACATAATGATTGAACATTAGATGGGAATGAATTGAATCCATGCCCATCGTTCAATTGATGTCATATACGGAAGGGATACAATGACTTTGAATTACCACAAGTCTAATATCAGTTGCTCTCAACAGATATGCCTTGGTTGTTGACTTGAAGTGTCATAACTAGTTGGGACAGTCATGTGTAGCTAGAGCACCTCTGTCTGTTTCTTAGATCTTGTCGCGAACAGTCCAAGTGGGAGACTGTTGGATGTTATGTGTCCTGACCCGACAAATCTTGAACCCGACCCGGTTACGACCCGTAAGAGTTACACCGGGTGCAACGAACTCTAAACCCGCTTACTCGTTAACCGGTAAAAGAAACGGAAACGTTTGATTATATATATTATTTATAATAGTTATAAATAATTAATAATCAATAATATTATTATTACCGGCTTAATAATAAAGGGTGAACGATATTTAAATAAAAGTGGTTTATTTAAGTTTACGGTCGAGTTATACGTTAGTGAAATATTTAATAACGTTAACTCGTGGGCTCGCGTACGAGATGGGCTTTATATTCGAGAGGGGCCCGTCGCGAATTAATGGTCATCTAATAAATATTAGATGATTAGGGGATTAACCCTAATCACCTAACGATTCTCGACGGCAACAAAAGAAAGGAGAAAAATTCTCCTTTTTCTTTCGACTTTCGAAGTCCCAAAAGAGAGAAAACGGCAGCCGCCGTTTTCGATGCCGATCGTCGCCATCGCTCGTCTGGTGGCCATCTTCGCACCGCCATAACTTGGTGGTAGTTGCTAGTAAGGGTGTTCCATCAGTCAACGCCCGTAGACCGCCTTACGGTCTAGAGATCGCCGCCTCGTACGCCTTGATCTGTCGCTCAGTTCGCCGCCAATCGTCACCGCAAAACTGCCAATCACCACCGTGAAACTCGATGCCGCCGCCGTTCGCCGTCGTCACCGCCGTCACCCACCGCCACCACCGCGGATTGCACGCCGTCACATGACCGTCGTCCGTCGACGTGAGTCTGACGCTTTTCGTCGTGCGCCGTCTCCGGTTGCAATCAGATCTGAATCTGATTGATCTCGTAGTCTCGCGAGACGGGACGTCTGTCAAGACGTACTCTCGCGATGCGTAATGACCACGGGTCATAAACGCCGTCCCGTAGTGGTACGCGACACCGGACCACGAGAATCATCGCGATACGCGACAACCGTTTGAGACCGAAAGTGGTTCGTTCCGTTTCAACCTAGCGCTTCGTTCGTTGAAACTCGATGTCTCAAACGTTTGTTCAACACCGCCAAGGTATATCTAAACTCACTATTAGTTTAGATTATTTATTTATTTACATCTGTGTTTGCGTGTTCAGTAATCGGATCCTGTTGCGTACTGGTATTTGTGTTATTTGATTAAATAGTTTTTAATATATATAATTTGTTATATATGCATATATATATATTTATATATATAATTTTATTCCGCTGCGTTACAGTATTAATTATAAATTAATTCGGTAAACTCTTTTATAAACTATTAATCTATCGGTCACGTAATTTTTAAATATGTCACCGGGCGACCCGAATACCACTGCCAAATCCCAACAGTTACCGTCTCATGAATCGTTACGCTAACGTCACCAAGGGATAACCTAAACCCTAATTCGTAAATCCCTGACAGCTGTGATGCCCCGTTATGGTCATAACATCTCGTTACGCCCTTATGTCTGGAAACCCTAATTTGTGCCTACAAATACAACTTGTTCATAACGCTTTCAAGAGTTCGACCCCGGAGGCTGTTCGTACATCTGTTCACGTCTGTTCTAGATTAGAAACATCTCTGAATATTAAAGAATCAACCGTAGAGGTCCAGAAGCTCTGCAATTGAAGATCTGAATCATTCGACGTGTTGGTTTGATTTCATAATGTTCAGATTTTGTTTACTACTTTTGTATGTTGTTTTACATCCATGCTAGGCTAATCATTTGATATATTTTGCATGTATTCACCTTCAATATATATTTTGCATGTATTTATCTTCTTCCTATAACATGCACTTTCTCAATTTCTCCCCCTTACATGCACTTCTCCCCTTTAAAATGAAAAACTCTATTTTTGTATTTTTCATTTTATAAAAACAAGACACTATTTTTGGCTTTTATCAATTTTCTCTTTGAAACACAAACGAAACGTAAAGAAAGAAAATTGATCAACCAACACGGATACCTTGCAGTTTAAAGTTTCAGAAAACTTTCAGGTTAGTAAGATATAGCATGAAATTTAAGTTAAGCATAATACTCCTCCATCAACAACTTTTCAATCGTCAATAGGTCTTCTAGAATGATTGGTTTTTAACCCTTGATTATACATGTAATGTTCGCTCGTTTTTAAGCTTTTTATAAATTTTACTGTCGTTCAAAAAAAATAGGTCTTCTAGAGTACCTGCACACTGGTGAAACTGATTAGTTCATAAATGACCTGAAGCGAAGTGCTTCTGGTCGACCAGTGTCTTGGTTTTGTTATGAAACCACCTTAGGTTTCCAAATTTGTTGTTGTTGTGGTAATTCAGTTGTTGATGCATCAATCACAAATGACTGTTATGAACAACCTACATTTTGGTCTTTTGAAAATGTAGGAACAAAACAGTTTTGTCTTTGAAAGAATATAGGCTGAAATTCATCAAAAACTTTGCCATGTTCATCAAGAAACACAGGTTTGGCAGGTTTACGAAAAACTTTGACCTTTGGAGTTTTAGTGTTAGAAGCAGCAAGAATTGGACATTCTTTTGCCGTGTGTCCTGTTTGGCGACAAATATAGCACAAACGACTAGCTTTGTCCCATCGTTTATGTACTTGCACAGCTTCACAAACATGTCTATCTTCAAAATGATCATAAAAAGTATTATATACCTGATGGCGATGAACATGAACCCATTTGGAAGTAGGGCTTTTTGAAGTAGAACCTTCAGAAGAAGAATTAGCAGCTTGTTTCTTCTTGTTCTTTGAACCAACATCTTTTACAAACACTTCAGAAATATTGTTAGCATCAACGCAATGAAGTGGAAACTCTTTATCTAAAAAAATTGTTCCGAACCCTTGAGTTTGTAAAACCTTTCGGGTTGAACCTTCTCAACCTTAAAATTTTCTTTCTTAACTTGTTTCATCTTCATTTGCTTCAGATTCTTTGGTGTTGAAGCATGAACATCCTCAACGTTATCTTGTTGTTCCTTGAAACCCAAACCAATATTCTTTTCAGAAATCTTTTCCTCGAAATTTAGTGATTTTTGTCCATTCTTCGCCAATCGAGAAAATTTAACTTTGACTTCGTTCACATTCTTTTCATCATAGAATATCGTCTCATCAAAATCAGGTTGAGACCGAATCTTCTCGCTAGATGTAGCTGATTTTCAATTTGCTGTTGACGTCGAGCCAGACACAAACTTTGTAACTTGAGGAATATCAGGATTCTTTTCAGTCTTTTTACCATTCTTCTTATTCTTTTTCTTTATCTTCTTCACAACCTTCTCTTCTTCAGAATTCGAGGATGATAAAAACTTCGAGTAATCATATTCTTCAACCTTTACCTTCACATCTTTAACAACTTCTTTGATACTAGCTGGAGGTGCGGCTGTTTTGTCAAACATCTTCTCAAAATTTCCATCACTAGCTAAGAAACTCGTAAAAGATTGAGAATTGGTGACATTATTTAAAAGTCGATTTGCATCGATCACTTGAATATTTAAATCAGAAATCTTTTCTTGTGCCTCAGCCAATTCCTTCTCAGTGATGATCAACCTCTTAGCGACTTTGTGAGTTTCAAATTTCTGTAATCGGAAGTTATCAAGCTCAACAAACAATTCTTTTTCCAATTTATCTTCATTTCTTTTCTGAATTTCCAGATTTGCAGCTTGCACCTTATTCACACTCACTAACTCTCTCTTTTCATCAAATAGTTTTCCCATATCCACCTGATAAGCTTCAAGTTTTGCAGCATACTCTTCCGAAGTTTTGGTAAGCAAATCAAGCTTAATTTTTTATTTATCAAACAAATTCTGAAAATCATTAGCAGCATCTTATGCTTCATCCTTCCATTTCTGAATTTCATTAATTAATTCCTCATTTTCTTTAACCAACTTTGCCATCTTTTCTTCAAGATCTTTTCCATTCTGTTTAGATTGTTCCAAATCTTCCTTGACCACTTGAAGAACCTCGGTAAGCATTTTAACTTCTTTCGTCAAAGATGCATTTTCCTTCAACAATTCTTCATTTTCTTTTGACAAATTATCAATTTTATACTCAAACTTTTCATTTTCAGTAGCTTCAATATGAACTCGAATCAGAATAATACTCATCTTGCTCATGTGTGACAATCAAAGCAGATGTATCAAACTGTTTGCCCCAATCATAAGTACCATTATTCTGAACAGTTAAAGCTGTTTTATTTGAATTGCTTGAAGATGGTTGAGAACTATATGTAGCTTTGGAAGTGTGAGATTGTTGACATTATCTTACAAAATGTCCAAGATTTGAACATTTGTAACATTTAATCTTAGATTTGTCAAAACCCAACTTGTCATCAAAAGCTTGTTTTCCAGTTTTCTTGTATTACCTTTGTGACCTCTGAGTCAGCTTAGCCAATTGCCAAGCCATATCCATTTCATTTAATTGATCATCATCAATTTCATTCAAATCATCTTTAGTTAGCTAAGCCTTGCTAACATTATTGATAAACATTCCAAATGACGCTGAAATGAGAGCAGAAACCAACTTAGCACAATCGTCAACTGATTTGACAGAAAACGCATTTTGACTTGATGATTTTGGAATCGTAAAGCTACAACCCCTTGATGAATTAGTATCACCAGAAACTCCAGACAAATTTCCAATAAAATCAGTAGTTGGAGCAGAACTAAGACTTGGTTTAGCCTTAGCAGTCATACTAGCAGCATTCTCACCAAGATACAATTCTGGATTTTGTAATTTAGCCGTTGACTTTTTGGAATTCATCATTTCCATTTCACGAGCATGAAGCTTACCAGTAAGATCATGAAATGATAATGTGGAAAATTATTTGTCATGTGTAAGCAACAACACATAATTTTCCCATTTTTCTGGTAGAGCCTCCATAATATTTTATTTTAACTCTTCATCTGTTTTCTCAATCCCCACAATCTTCAATTCACTAATTAGATGTGACAATCCTAATACAAGAGCCGTGATGTTTTCATTCTCGTAATGCTAGAAATTATCAAACTCCTTATTCAACACCTTCTTTCGACTTTTCTTGTATTGATCGTTCCCTTCACACCTTACCGATAACGCATCCCACAATCGTTTCGATTTCTTACAAGTACTAAATTGATGTAACAACTCAGTGGGTAATGCCACTGTAAGATAACCAAATGCTTTTTGTTCAAGCTCATATAGTTTTCTTTCAGCATTTCAGCATTATCAAAGGTATGAACTTCTTTGAAATCTCCTTGATCAGTTGGATGTGTGTAAAGCTTCTTAATCGGAGTCCACAAATCGATATCATTCGTGCTTATGTAAGTAGAAAACCGTTGCTTCCAATTTTGATAATCCTCCAACTTTAACAACTTGGGAACTTTCTTACTTGTTCCGACTTCATTATCAAAATTTAGCATTGTTTGCATCGCACTTTGCATAGCGGCAAAAGCTTGAAAATCCGACATCTTGTAAAAATTCAAATTTTGATCAGCCGACCTATAACCGAACTCAAATCTCTATCCGAACTTGATTTTATCCGAACTCTAGCCGAACCAGAAATCTTATCCGAACCTAAGCCGAACAGAAAATTAGCCGAACTTGAAACAGTAGCCGAACTCTTGCCGAACAGAGATTTATCCAAACCGGTCCCGAACCTTAACCGAACAAATACTTCGGACGAACGAACACAAGCCGCACCTGGAGTTCGGACGACGGTTATTCCGAACAGAAAGTTCTTCAGCCGAACCTTCACTCAAAATTTTTGATTTTGGACATATATGAATGAGATTTGCAGCAGTGAACCAGAAAAAGTGATGAGGAATGATTTAGGAACACATTTTTCACAGGATACTCAACTGAAACACTCAAAAACTCGTAAAAACCACTTCAATTTTTTGAAAACCCACACTTTTTGTTTCAAAAACTCTGAAAATAGCAACCATAGATCAGTAAAATGAACCGGAAAGCTCTGATACCACTTGTAAGTTCGTGAGCATCGGATCGTCTACTCAATCTAGCTATTTCGAATGAGAAACGTAATTAAACCGATTGTTTTGATGATCAAAACGAACAATTACAATCCGAGAATCACAGAGAACACATCGCAGAAACACACACTTTAGATCAGACCTATCTCCCTCTGTTCCAAATTACAAAGAAAAAAGTCCTATTTATACACGACATGCCGAACCCTGGGCGAACTGCCAGTTCGCGTAGCAGCTTGAACCTTGTCTTGATCTTTACATCGTCTTGTCCCGATACTTCACACGACGCACAGATTATGTATCAACAGAAGGGTAGGTTTGACTTGAAGGTGCTCGTGGACAAAAAACACCCAGTAACAAATCTTGAAGAGTTCAGACCAAGACCCATACTGGTTCGTTCCTATCTCGAGGGTAATAGGGATTAGGTTTTTGATGTTGGTGACAACAACCACAGGATGGAACTTGGAGTCCATCAATTAGGGAGAAGAAGAATGCTTGGAAGGGAAGGGATGGAAGTCGACGGACCAAGAAGAAGGTGACGACAGAAAGGTAGGGGGCGAAAATATTAGGGTTAGGAGGAGAGGGTCGAGGGTTGGTATGATACCATGAAGGATAATAATTCTCCAAAGACATTCTCATTAACATTAACCCCTATATATAATACAATGAGATCTATCTACAAATATAAATTGATCCTATGAGATCTTCTAGATGTCATCGGGGTGGCTCAAACGATTTGGCAACCCCAAACCAAGTAACATTTTGGGGTCTTTCAGTATTTTTAATAGTTACGTTTTATAATTTCAGTTAACATTTGTTGTTATAATTTGCTACCTTGTTTTGATGTCAATATTATGTTACACATGAGAGGACTGTATATGTTCTCTACAGGATCATGCTCTTGCTTCTTGCTTCTGAGAGGTTAAAGTGGCTTGTGTTATTTTTATTTATGTTTTTATTTTCAATCAAAAGATGAAGTTTTGGTTGTCTGGTAAGCCAATCTGTTTGTGTACATGAGTTCTGTCAGCAAAATCCACCTGACAAAGTAATTTTTTGATAAAAAAATGCAGACACAGCAGCAGCATCCAATATGTAAAATATATGTTACCAAAACGCATCAGAATATATTCGTAAAAGCCAGCAGAAGGAAGCAAAACTGTGTTTTGTCTAATGGAGTATTTCTAAATTTGCATGAGGCGGATTTCACAGGACTGTTTTTATTTTTTCTAGAACCGAATGAAAAGTTAGGACATAATCCAGTTTTGTTTAAAAAGAGCCACAGCTTGAACTGGTATTCTTTTAGTTGTATTTGTTTGTTAATTATTTCCTAGTTAATTAGTAACTAGAGGGTGAGGTTTTGAGTTGGTTACCTCGTGTTTTTGGGAGTCATAGTTAGTTTATAATCAGTGGAGTTTGTACCTTTGAAGCTTATCAATGAAAAGTCTAATCCTCTCAATACTTCTGTTTCTTCTAGTTTTTTTATGTCTCCAAAGGGTTCATATCACAAACATAGTTTAACTAACAGTATTTTAAAACGGGCGGATCTTGCTCCTGAGAGAACATGAGTTCTTAGATCACAAAAGGATTAATTGATTATGTACCAACAAAAAGAAGAAAAAGACTAAGCATTCGGTTTAAACCATGATGAGGTAATATACAAAACGTTATTTTGTTATTAAACCATGAAAAATTACCTGATGTTCTTTTGTGGGAGCTACATTTTCATCCAGATTTGCGTTAGATTTGTGATTTCTGCTGCCAATAACGTTTTGTATATCAACCCATTTGACTAATCTAATTCAAAACTCATAAATTCCTCATTGCGAATAATGCATTCAACCTTTAAGTGTACTCCATACATCATATGCAAGCATCCATCATCAAGCTTTATAAAAATTTTACTCTTAGACATTTAATCAAACATGTGGCATATGCATATCTTACTCTAACCATGAAATACTCGGTTTACATTCAATAATTCCGTACTCAAGCTCATCAACAATTTACCAATATCACAGTCATTCACAACAAGTTTGATAATTAATCATTATCACATCGAATTTGACATCAAATTTCACCCCTTTGAGTGATTTCATGAAACCTGCCTAATATTTCTTAACCCATAAACCAAGCATGATGTTTTGGTGATTTTAATTTAGATTTTTGTGCATAGGGATCACTTTAAAAAGAATCTGAATAGCCAAATTCAGATAACCCGGATAACCTGAAAACCAATTCAGTGAGCACCCCTAATTCTTGATGTCAAGAACTTCATATGTCAGGATTGTTGGAATGACGGTTACAAATAAGAGGGACTGATAATATAATTGCTCAAAGTAGAAGGGTTAGATGGAAATAGTAGTAGAATAGCAATCAATCATAACAGAATAATGAAAAGTAGTTGGATTGTAACAGTCTAGATGATAGAACTTAAATGCTATTGATGACTAATAAAAAAAGAGTATGTACAAGTGATTAAATTCTCTCTATGATTCTCACATGATCATATGATCTAAAAACCACATCATATCAATATTTCAAAAAACAAGTACATAAATACAGAAAATATTGATTGTAACAAAGTTGATCTTCAAAACAAACCTAAAGTCAAATGTGGCTCTTGAACCAATTAAAAGAGTAACAAATAATCAAATATAAAAAATGGCTAATCCCTTAAACCATTATTGTTGAATTCATCATCTTGAAAGAATGCTGCTGCTATGTACAGTTAGAGGAACTTAAAAGTTGATTATTATACATCTTTGCATCCATTGACTGGTCAAAACTCGCAAGCATCCATCGTTGATTAGCAGCCACTATCGGTCTTCTTAATCCCTGCACAAAACAATGTGTTTTACACCTGATTTAGATCATGTTGATTTAGGTCAATACTCATGTTGACCCACATTCTATGTTCTACTCACCTTGAATTCTGTAAGAATATTATAAATGTCGCACAAACGGGCCGGTGGTCAGAGAACCGTGACTCCCAACGCGTATATGACTTCTGATGGATCCCCTCTCCATACCACAGTATTCTGTCACACCTGCAATTTTAGGTTCTTAATGAGCAAATCAAGTCTTTCCTGGAAATTAGGTGAAATCCGATCATGATCCATCTTAATTAAAAGTGGCTATTCAACCCATTTACTTATACCGTTATACATTTGACCCGTTTGGCCAAAAACAAACGGGTCAAATGGGTCTAAAACGTACTGCCAACGTGTATCTTTAATGCCTGCAACCTCTTAGATCACCTCATCAATAAAAGTTATATTATTGCAATAATATAGTTTTTGTAATCAAATTTAATACACAAATTATTTATAAAAAAAGTGGATGAAAATCATTTATTGATGTAGAGCTTAAAAGTAATTTTGACCAACAAAAAGTCAAAGCTACATCTTTATGGGGATTGAACTCATGACATCTATATCTAAAGTTCTT
>JBCNJP010002251.1:0-18263 GCA_039602395.1 Deinandra increscens subsp. villosa | reverse complement strand
CCAAACTCAAATTTTGAGTCAAAAAGTTGTTGTTTTATGCAATTGACAATGATTTGACGAATTTGGTGATTTTATCTGTTAATAATATGACATTTAATGAACTTTTCATGTTATGTGTTTTCAGAAATGGCTGTGAATTTAAAAGTTGGAGATAAACACAATGTCTGTGCACATCTCGGTGTTGGAATATCAAAGCTTGAACATTTTGGTGGAAATGGCATATTTGATTTCCTGAGACGTTCCAGGATTCATTATGCTATAACAACAACATGTGATGTATATCGGGATATAATCTTGGAATTCTGGAGCAATGCACGAACGATAACTGACGGTCCGATCAGAATTTCAGCAACAGTTCAAAATCAGACAGTAGAATTCACTGAAGCAGATATCAGAAGGGTGTTACACTTGGAGTCTGATACATTGAATGCACCGTTAGCATTTCCGCATGAAGATAATGTTGCATTTTTGAAGCGTATCTGGTATTCTGATGATCCAAGTAAAGAGTGGGTCTACAAGTCATCATTGAGCGTACCTTACAAGTATTTGGTGCATGTGCTGCTAGTGTGTCTGGGACACAGGATTTCAGGGTTTGATGAAGTTCCTCAGATCACAATTTCTTTGCTGAATGCCTTAGTACTGAATCGTCCTTACAACATTTCTGGGATGATTTTCCATTACATGAGAGACAATCTTACTCAGAGGCAGAAGAAAGCGGCTATTTATCCAAGATTCATTCAGATGATCTTGAATGACTTGTATCCAAACTTGGTGAAGAATGAGAATCAGAAGATGATATTGAAACACATGACAGAAGCTAGTGTTGGTGCTTTGGCATCTTATCAGAAGATGGCACCTGAGTTGAAGCCCAAATTTAAACGCCTGATTGGTCATTTGGCGAATCCTGATTATGTTGCACCAGAAGCTGGTGCACCACGCCATAGCCAAGACAGTGATTCAGATGAGTTGGATTACAGTTGGATTGTGGACAGAAATCAGAATCCACAACAAGGACGTGTGAAAAGACCAAAGAGACGAACTCCGGTTGCTCAAGAGCCGGATGTTCAAGCCCCGATTGGCTCTGAACCAGCAGTATCTCAACCTGCTGTGTCTCAACCTGCTGTGTCTCAACCAGCTGTGTCTCAGCCAGTTGTGTCTGAAACTGTAAGTGTGACTGAGACAGCTGCAGTGAATACGTTGATTGATGAATCTGATGAATCTGAGGATGATGATGAGTTTCTGAATATGGGGGCTGACTCTGAAGACGTATCGGATACAAACGATCCGTTTGTCCGAGTCTTGATTAATTCAAAGTTTGTGAAGTTGAGGAAATGTAGTGATGCTCATCTAGCATATCGTCTGGGCCAGAACAAAAGCAACGATAGATACCAGGGTCGTGTGTATGATCAAGTAGCCTCATCTGCTTCTGACGAAGATTATGATCCTTCAGCTGATTCTGTACATGGTAAAGGAAAGCAATCAGTTGCTGGTTCCAAACGAAGATTGAAGTCAATATCAGCTGGTGGTAAAGGCAAGAAGAGAAGGACTCAGCAATATGTTTTACAGCCTCGTTCTGGGATGTCTTCTTCTTCTGTGTCTGTGCCAGAAGTTACTACAACTGTTCAGACTTCGGTGTCTGATGTGCAGGCTGATTTCTTGCGTGATCTGATGAATGCAACAAGATCGACAACTGTGAGCACGGCACCTTCAGCAAGTGCTGGTGCGCAGTTTGTTCCTCAGTCTATGGGTTCTACACCCACAACTCCGGTGTTTTCCACAGCTACTACTACAAATGCTTCTCCAGATATCAACTTCAATTTTGAGCAAGGTTCTGTGTCGTTTTCTCAGGCTAGTATTCTTCAGAGTGCTCTTCAAGATCAGCAACAACAGCTTGATAGCCTAAAGTCTAAAGTTGGTGAGCTACAGGCTAGTAATGAAGTATTGAGGGCAGAGAATTTGGCTAAAGATAAACAAATTCAACGTTTGAGCCTTGCAAGTGAAACTCAGAATTCAATGCTTGTGACGATGAGTGAGCAAATAAAATTTTTGATGGAAAAGTTTAAAGCTCAGGGGGAGATTGGTGATGGTTCAGGGTGTCGAGAAGAGTTTATGGATTACTTGAATGATGATCCCGATCAAGATGATCAAGGGAATGTAGGTGGAGGATCAGGCCCAACCGGTAATGTTAGTTCGGGTGCTGGGACATCTACATCCCAGGGGGAGAAGGATTCAATAGAAGCGATGCCGATTTCGTCAATCCCATCTAATCAAGCTGGTACTAGTTTGAAAGAATTCCAGCATATTATTGAAAATTTAGAAGAAGGGGAGATTGCTGGTGATTTAACAGCTGAGCAGCTTAAAGCAGTGTTTGAGTTGAATGATGAAGAAATGAGGAAAGTTTCTGAAGCTGAACCAGAGAAATATGAATCATCTGATCCAGAGTCTGATGACGACATTGAAGGGATTTTTGATGAAGAGATTGAAATTGAAGACATTACATCAGAAGAATACCCAGAGATGTATTCAAATGTCAACGATAATAAGTCTGGTGATGATTTTGAGGTATTTCCTGAAGAAAAGGTTACTGAAGCAGAGGAGAGACTGAAAAAGAAAGAATCAGAGAAACCTGAAGATCCAACGGTCAAGGAGTTTAAAGAACAGAAACAACGTTGGGTGATGGATGAATATATGAAAGAGTTCCATGCCAACTATGTTCCTCCTGCTAAGCCGATTATTCAAAGACCGTATTTTAAGTTCAAGGGTCAAGTCTCAGGTGATATAATCAGTTGGATGTATTCTGCAAGGTTGAAGTGTTATGGGGTTAAACGCCAAAATGGTGTTCAATACTTTAAGCGTGCGAGAGATTTTAGTAGTCTGCCAGTGTGGGATGTACGAGAACTGTCTAGAAAGCCTTTCTGTAATTATGAGAATGATGATGTAGGCTTTCATTTCAAGAAGATGTTAGAGAGAGAATGCAGAGAAGGGTTTAAGTTCTTGAATCCTCAGAGACCTAAAAGACGTCGATCTCGCACCAGAATACATGAAAGAACTGGTAAGAAGCTGATTGTATTGGTGTTCAAGAAGAAACCGGTAGTGATGAAGAAAATTCCTCTCATGCCAATGGAACTTGATTTTATCAAGGACCTGCGTTGGTGGTATTATAATGAGAGTACCGGAGAAGCTATGATAGTGCTGGAGAAGGAAAACCGGGTTGTTCGAATCTATGATCCGATGTGGCTGATCAATTTATCCAAGGCTGATATTGAAGAGCTGTATTACAATCCGATTCTGTATCATCCTGACTACATGGAACTTGCATTGAAGTTTCAGAGGGTGATCAGAGTTTGCTTTGCCTTCAACATTTACGCAGGAAACAATCATGATTTGATTCGAGAAAGAGATGGGGCTGATGCTGATGTTCAAGGCTGAAGACGAAGGGTCCAGCTGTTGCCAAGGGGGAGTTTGTTGGTACATTATATGTGGCAACGGGCTGGATCGAATAGAGTGTTGAAGACAAATGTTTGACCTAGTTTTGTACTGGCCGAACCTTGGCCGAACCCAAGGTTCGGCGGCTCCGAACTCTGGCCGATCTCCAGGTTCGGAGGTCAGGTTTTAGGTGTCTATAAATAGGTCGTTTGTCTTGTAATTTACTAGTTGTTCATGAGAGCTTGTGTGTGTGAGAACTAGTGTTTTTGTACTCTGAATCTCCTGTAATCGTTCAATTGGTTAATGAGATTGAGTCGTTTTATTTACATTGCTTGTTCTCGTTGTTTATCACGTTATTGATGTCGAACTAAACCGATCCACACGCTCCAGCGTTTTCACTTTTTTTCTTCAGACTTAGAATTAGGAAACTTTGAATAATCACAATCTTCAACTGTTTCTTTGATAATGTTGACAACTTCTTTGATATTTGCAGGAGGTGAAACTGTCTTATCAAACATCTTCTCAAAATTTTCATCATTTGCTAGAAAACTTGTGAAAGATTACGAATTGGTGACATTGTTCAACATACAATTTGCATCATTTACTTGAATCTTCAAATCTGAAATCTTTTGTTGAGCTTCAGCCAATTCTTTCTTTGTTGCAATCAATCTCTTAGCAACTTTGTGCGTTTCATATTTTTGCAATCTCAAATTATCAAGCTTAGCAAATAATTCTTTCTTCAACTTATCTTCATTTCTCTTTTAAATATCAAGATTTGTATTTTGCAAATTATTCACCCTTACCAACTCTCTCTTTTCATCTAGCAACTTTTCCATATCAATCTGATATGGCTCAATTTTAGCAGCTTGTTCATCAGAAGACTTGTTAAGCATATTAAGCTTAACCTTGGACTTTTCAAACAAATTATTGAAATCATTGGCAGCATCATCAACCTCAGCCTTCCATTTTTCAACTTCTTTAACTAACTCGTCCTTTTCTTCAGACAACTTTGTAAGATTTTGCTCAAGATCTTTTTCAACACAGTGAAACTTTTCTTTTTGAGATGACAATTCTTGAATTACACCTTCCATTTTTTTTCCTATTCACCTGTCAACTCTTCTACCTTCCTACTATTTTCAGCAACCAACACTTCATTCTCTTTTATCAATCCTAGAATCCTCTTGTCTTTTTAGAACAAATTCACAAACAGATTCATAACCACTTGATTCAGAACCACTTGTTTCAGATTCAGAATCACTCTGGTCATTTTTACCACAAATGCATGCTGACCCCAATTATATTCCATTTCTGCTAGCTCAGCATTAAATGAATCTGCAGGATTGTTACGAATTGCAGTCAAGGCAATAGGACTTTCAAATATTCAATATCTTTCGACCAGTCATATCCTTGATTAGATTATGAAACTAATTCCTTTGACTCTGAATTATTTGTTGAAGACTTTGATGAAGAAGCATTTGACTTTGAACATTCACGAGCAAAATGTCCAAAATTGAAACATTTGAAACATTCTACCTTTTATTTGTCTAATCCAACTTTACCATCTGGATTTAAAATTTTGAATCATGTTTTCTTTCTGAAACGTTTAGCTATTTGGGCTAGCATAGCAAGTTGCCAATTGATATCCATTTGGTTAAGATTGTCGGGATCTATCTGATCAAAATCTTCTTCAATCAGATTAGCTATTGGCAAACCACCATTCTACAATCCATAGTATGAAGATAATAATGCAGAAATCAATGCCAAATGTTCATAAGGTGTTTTTGCAGAAATTGAAGTCTGACTTGAATGATTTGGAATAGTAAAACTCACCCTCTTGATGTATTTTAAGAATTTCATGAACCATGGCTAGCAACAAATGCTGTTGGAGCTGGATTTGATGAATCAAAACCAAATGATTTAGATTTTGCATTGATACTTGCAGAATTTTGACCATGATGCAACTAAGGATCTTGCAGTTGAGCAGTTGATTTATGTGAAGTCATCATATCCATTTCTCTCGTATCAAGCTTTCCTGTTAAATCATGAAATGATAATGCATAATACTCTTTTTCATGAGTAAGCAACAACACATAATTCTCCCATTTTTCTAGTAATGCGTCCATCAGTTTCTCTTTCAATTCCTCCTCTGTCTTCTCAATGTCATCCACTTTCATTTCACTGACTGGATGTGAAAATCAGGATACAAGAGCAATGATGTTTTCTTTATCATAGTGTTAAAAGTTTTCAAATTCTTTATTCAACACTTTTCATCTACTCTTCTTGTATTGATCATTGCCTTCACATCTCGTAGACAAAGCATCCCATAACGGTTTTGACTTTTTACATGTACTAAACTGATGCAACAATTCAGTAGGTAAAGCCATTGTAAGATAACCATACACCTTTTGTTCAAGCTTGCAAGGATCAGAAAAAGTCTGTAAGGGTATAATTTGTGGCTTGTGTATTAAATCATCACCTGGCGGACTATTTTGAAGGCCTATGTGATAGAATAGGTGTAAAATAGTTGGGACTATACAGGCCCATAAAACTCCCCTTAAACTCTAACTAATTGGGCCCAAACATGTCCAAAATGGCCCAATGACCCAATACAATGAAAACCCAACTATTTTACACCTATTCTATCACATAGGCCTTCAAAATAGTCCGTCAGGTGATGATTTAATACACAAGCCACAAATTATACCCTTACAATCTTCCCCTTGGCTTGTGGTATTAAATGTCTTCTACTTTCAATCTTCAGTTGCAAACTTCTCCTTGGCTTGAGCATGGGTTGATGAAGATTCTTTTCTTTAACAATCTTCATTAGGCAACATGTGGGATGATTGATGGCTCTTTCTCTTTATCGGCATCAGCTTGGACGGCAAATGATGAACAAGTAATGAGAGGAGGATTCTCATATACTTGCTTCTTCTTGAAAAATATGAATTCCTTGCTGAATCATCAGTAACTTTCTTGTCTTGCTTGTGTCTTCAGAGGGTAAAAATGTTAAAAACCCCAGTCTTGGCATTCTCGAATTGTAGATCTTGAACTGACGTCGTTTAGCTTCCCCTCAACATACGAACAGTGTCTTTTGAATTTTTGGAAGCTTTACTTGAACAACCAACAAACTTCCCCTAAGCATAGGGTAAGTCCTTTTCCGGTTGGTTCTTCAACTTGATCGGCAGCAGAGTTCTTGCTTTGGTCAACTGAGTCCTTGACTTTCTTGTCCATGAGTTGTCTTTTTTCTGACTTAACCTGTCAAGCACAACATGGAACAGACACTAACCAGACAATGATGACTGGTTATCGAGTTAGCATTATTTAACCCAACAACTTCCCCTGAACCTAAGGGGGAGGACACACCTTCTTGCACAAAACCCATAAAAACTTATTTAAACTTCTCAAATCAACCTGGCCAATTCATAAACTTAAGAAAGAAAATTTAAACACTCACACTACACCAGAAAAATAATGATCAAACAAATTTAAAAAACAATTCACACATGAGAAGGTAAATTAAAGATCATACCAGACATTCTGTGGCTGAGGAACCCTTTTCAGCTTCAGGTACTTCGCGTGTTCAGGTGATTGCTGGTATTTTGGTCCAACTTAAACTCATGCTACTTTAGTTTACTTAGGCAGATTCTCACATAATTTTATCTTTTAAGGTTTATTATTTATGGACATCTATCCAGGTCACACACATAAGTCCTATGTATATTAATTTGTACATTCTATCAAGTATACTTGGTTTCCGTGCAACATTTTTCACGACACCTTTCCTTAAGCCTAACATCATGCTCCAGACTAGGTAGAGAGAAGAAAGAATAGATCACGGAGATTTTTGGGATAATATACAACGTCAACTGAATTTTTGAAACATTTTTAATAATGCTCTCATCAGTGACACAGGCTAAGGGTTTTGGACTCTTGAGTGTCTCGTTTGGTTGTGCTCATTGGCATCTTTTGGGTTTTATATCATTATATACAATGTGATCTAAGAGGTACGTGGATCAGGGAGGCTCTAGGTCTCTGCCATCGCAGAACAGAGGAGGCCTGACTCACGTACTACATCCCCAGGTCATTGCTCACGCAAAGCAGAGGGGATGGGATTTTTGAGCACGACGTCAACGAACTCAGAATCGGGCATGCGTCTCAGGATTCCTGGTACACAGTCAAATAGAGATTGTACTAACCTAAGTGTGTGTTTCCTATCCAGCATCATACGTTATCTTTAAGTGTTGTGACAAACCGTGCCTTTTGATTGATTGATAACAGAGCCTACCAAGCACATCAACCGTTAATCACTGCTTTTCACATCCACCTTACACGTGTCAATCAGCAAACACATTCTCATACACACAAATAAAAGATTAAAAATTAAAAAGCATAATTTTTGAGGGGTCAACTATTTCATCTTTTCTATTCTTCCCCTTGCTTTTTGATTTTTAATATCAACACACATTTTTTTATTATTTTTTTATTTTTTTAAACACACACCGACACATCACTAAATGTCTACAAAAACTGGCCAAGCTAACCTTCAAAGTTTTTCTTTTTGAAAATTTTTCAGAACCGGGTTTTCTTTCATGCACAACCATACTTCAAATCAAATTAGCCAAGAAACAAACAATTCAGACAATGTTACCTTTCCTGCTGATCTTTTCAGATTTACCTCTCACAAGGAGAACATACTCCCCTTAAAAATCTGCATGTCATGAAGTGAAGAGATGCCTCCTATCCTGTGCCTGGAACAATCACTTTCAAAAACAAATAAGTTATTGGAAGTCCTCCTTGACTGTTCCTACACACTGTGAGAGATTAGTTAGCCATAAGTACCCAGGCCATTGTGGTTCTGGGTGTACCTGAAGAGTCAGTGAAAGAAATTTCTTTTAAGAACATCCCCTTAGTACACACTTAGGTTAGTACAATTCCTATTTGAAAGTACAATGATTCAAAAACCCCCCATTTCGGTTGAGATTGGTCCTTCTCCGGCGACCACAAAAGAGAGACAACAAGAGAGACAACCTCGTTTTCTGGCATGTATCCGCTACCTCGTTTCTGTCGCACGACGACCTGCAAAGCGGCTTTGGCCTGAGCTCGCATCAGGCAGCGGTGGCGAGGGAGATTAGGGTTGAAGATGGGGGCGACGGATGATGGCGGTGCTCACTTCTAAGGCCGAGAGACGGAATTGGTTGTGCCGTCGTTAGATCTGAACCTCTCGACTTCGTCTTGTTGCCGTCTGAAGTTCAATCGCCACCGTATGTATTTAGTTCGCTTCCATCTGCGGTTTAATAGGTTCAATCGGTGCCGTCGTTAGACGGAATCGCTTCCGATGCGGTTCAATCGCCGCCCGTAGGTAATATTTTTATTTACAATGTGATTTTGTTTTTTCGATTTTTTTTCCGATTTGGTTATTCCAATTTTATTTTTCTTATTTGTTTAAAACTCATATTCAATATGGATTGCATGGATTCGAGATGAAGCAGAAGAAAAAATAATGTTGAGCAATTAGTATTTGTTGTTTTTCTTATATGTTTGGTTATTTTGATTTTGTTTTTCTTATTTGTTTTACAATTGGTATCAGAGCCAAGAAACGCAAGTTTCGAGGCTCTCGCGATATCAGATTCAAGGTCTTGTGAACTAACGATTTGAGCTTTGTTGGTGATTTTTAGTTTTTAGCACACTCGGAAGTATTTTTGCAGGTTTAGCGCAAAACAAGAGTTCTCGTGGTGATTTGCACGTGTTTTGAGCACTTTTTGATCCACACAACAGCTTTTCGATCGACCTTTCGATCGAAAAGTCTTTTCTGTCGCTTTCCTGTGATCGAGAAAGACCCCTCGTGTCTTTTCGATCAGTTGTCTCCAGTCAGAAAGTCCCTTTTTGAGGCTTTTCGATCGGCCAAACAGCTTTTCGATCAGCCGACCAGCCGACCAGCTTTTCGATCAGATAATGTGGCTAGTCCCCGTTCACTCAGATCAAAAAGTATACTTTTCGACCAGTCATCGGCTTTTCGATCGAGCCAAAACTCAGCCCGATCAAAAAGTCCACTTTTCGATCAAAAAGTCCACTTTTCGATCAAGAAGTCCAGCTTTTTGACCCATTCAATTTTTTGATCGAAAACCCTCTTTTCGGTAATAATAAAATTAAAAAAATATAATAATAATAATAATAATAATAATAATAATAATAATAATAATAATAATAATAATAATAATAAAAACCCTCATTTACGAACCTGACTTTCCGATCCTGTTGAGACTTTTTGATCCACCATTTTCAATTCGATCTGATCAAATTAATTCCCTTGTCATTCAATCAAAGACACTCATGGCATCCTTTCTACCAGGTAATTCTGTATCTACCAGCAACAAAGAGGTATGCACTTGCTCTAGCTCTCACTGTCAAGATGTGTACAATTCTTATAAAGATTTTGAAAGCAAATTTCACTATGAATCCCTAAATTGTGAACGTGCCAATAAAGAGTCAAATAATTTTAAAGATCAAGCTAGGGTAAATAGGGAAAAGTATGAAGCTGCTAAGTTAGATGTAAAAAATCTTGACAATCAAATGAGTGACACTAGAGTCTTGCTAAGAGTTGCTAATACAAAAGTTGAAGAACTAACAAAAGAGGTAGAAGAATTGAGAGATCAACTGGCTAAATCTCAAAGTAAATTAGACTCTAATAATAAGATTCAATCAAAAATGCTGGAAGCAAGGTCTCTTTTCTATAACTCTAATGTTAGGATGAAGTATGTTCAACAGAATTCAGGTCTGGGTTTTGGGGATGACAACAAAGATGAAACTTCATCTCACACTGTGCCTATGCCATATATGCATGAGATGATTTCTGAACCTGAACCATCAAAGGGAACAATAGACTCTTTAGCTGACATTGACAAAAGACTTTCGGAATGTCCTATAAAAATTACTGCTCCTGTTTCTAACCCTACTACTTCTTGTGCAGATACAGAAAACAAAGAAGCAGGTTCAAAGGGGGAAAGTGTTGGCATTGAGAGTCAAAAGTTTCCTGACTTTAAAACTGAAATTTTCGCGTCAAATAAGTCTGAGTCTGAATTGAGCTTTGCTAAGTCTGATGTTTTTGACAAAACTTCTATTTGTGGTGCTTTTAATTTCGGTGTTTGTGATCCTAAACTTTCCAAACCTTTGAGGAAAGTCAGGATTTTGAGAAAGGGTAAGGGACCATAGGTTGCTGGACCTAAGCCTACTGATGCCAATTTGGTTGGTTTGAATGATTGTTTAAATGTGTGTGCTAATGTTTGTGATAATACTAGTAATGTACAGAATGTGCACGAGGCCAAACCACATGACTTTATCCCATATCCTGAGGTAAATTCTATGTATGACCAATTTGTGCCAGTACAGCGGGAGTATGTGCTAACAACTAGGCCCAATGGCAAAGTTATGTAGATCCACAAAAATTCCAAACCATCTTGGGTATCCACATGGAAGAAATATTCCCAAGCTCATGCATACCCAAAGAAACAGTCCTGCCACGTGTGTGGGAATCCTAGACATGTGGCAAGAAATTGTTTATATAGGCCATATGAACCCTACTACCCTAAAACTCATTTGAAAAACTACCAAGGGCAATCATATGGTGGCACAAACCACAAACCTGGCCACAAAAAGGTAAATTCTCAGCCAAAGGTACCTACAGGCTCAAAGGTATCTAAGGTGACCAAAAAGCCTGCACCTTCAATCCCCAAGGTGCATAAGTCTATACCTCAATAGCCAAAGGTACAGAAGGTGAATTAAAAGCCTAAGTCACCACAAAAACCAACAAAAAATGGTTTTAAAACTGATAATTCTTTTCATTCTAGATCAAAACCAGTCAGTTTTCCAAAACCGGTCAGTTTTCCAAAATGAGCTGGTTATTCAAAACCAAAGGTGAGGTGTAAGGAAGAGAGGTGGAATAAGTCAAAGGTGGTAAACCAGAATTACCAGCCTAAAGGGGTGTATAATAAACACTCCAAACAATTTCAAAATGTCAAGATTAGAAATCAAAATCTTTAGAAGAATCCACCCAAGAGTCCTCAAGTAAAAGAAAAGCCGAACCACCAAACCTAGAAGGTTAAGAACAAAGATGTTCCCAAAAATGACCAGGTAAAACCCAAAACCAAGGCAACCACACGGCCAATTCCCGATTTCACTAAGGGGATGTTCTTAAAAGAAATTTCTTTCACCGACTCTTCAGGTACACCCAGAACCACAATGGCATGGGTACTTATGGCTAACTAATCTCTCACAGTGTGTAGGAACAGTCAAGGAGGACTTCGAATAACTTATTTGTTTTTGAAAGTGATTGTTCCAGGCACAAGATAGGAGGCATCTCTTCACTTCATGACATGCAGATTTTTAAGGGGATATGTTCTCCTTGTGAGAGGTAAATCTGAAAAGATCAGCAGAAAAGGTAACATTATCTTAATTATTTGTTTCTTGGCTAATTTGATTTGAAGTATGGTTGTGCATGAAAGAAAACCCAGTTCTGAAAGATTTTCAAAAAGAAAAACTTTGAAGGTTAGCTTGGCCAGCTTTTGTAGACATTTAGTGATGTGTCAGTGTGTGTTTAAAAAATTATAAAAATATAAAAAAATATGTGTGTTGATATTAAAAATAAAAAAGCAAGGGGAAGAATAGAAAAGATGAAATAGTTGACCCCTCAAAAATTATGCTTTATAATTTTTAATCTTTTGTTTGTGTGTATGAGAATGTGTTTGCTGATTGACACGTGTAAGGTGGATGTGAAAAGCAGTGATTCACGGTTGATGTGCTTGGTAGGCTTTGTTGTCAATCAATCAAAAGGTACGATTTGTCACAACACTTAAAGATAACGTATGATGCTAGATAGGAAACACACACTTAGGTTAGTACAATCTCTATTTGACTGTGTACCAGGAATCCCGAGATGCACGCCCGATTCTGAGTTCGTTGACGTCGTGCTCAAAAATCCCATCCCCTCTGCTTTGCGTGAGCAATTACCTGGGGATGTAGTACATGAGTCAGGCCTCCTCTGTTTTGTGATGGCTGAGACCTGGAGCCTCCCTGATCCACATACCTCTTAGATCACATTGTATATAATGATATAAAACCCAAAAGATGCCAATGAGCACAACCAAAAGAGACCCTTAAGAGTCCAAAACCCTTAGCCTGTGTCACCGATGAAAGCATTAGTAAAAATCTTTCAAAAATTCAGTTGACGTTGTATATTATCCCAAAAATCTCTGTGATCTATTCTTTCTTCTCTCTACCAAGTCTGGAGCATGATGTTAGGCTTAAGGAAAGGTGTCATGAAAAATTTTGCACGGAAACCAGGTATACTTGATAGAATGTACAAATTAATATACCTAGGACTTATGTGTGTGACCTGGATAGATGTTCATAAATAATAAACCTTAAAAGATAAAATTATGTGACAATCTGCCTGAGTAAGCGAAAGTAGCATGAGTTTAAGTTGGACCATAATACCAGCAATCACCTGAACACGCGAAGTAACTGAAGCTGAAAAGGGTTCCTCAGCCACAGAATGTCTGGTATGATCTTTAATTTACATTCTCATGTGTAAATTGTTTTTAAATTTGTTTGATCTTAATTTTTCTGGTGTAGTGTGAGTGTTTAAATTTTCTTTCTTAAGTTTATGAATTGGCCAAGTTGATTTGAGAAGTTTAAATAAGTTTTTATGGGTTTTGTGCAGACCTTCTTGCAGGACAAACTGGGTGTGTAAATGTAAAAAGGACGATCGAGGCAACATCGTTAGAAACAAAGCTCGATTGGTGGTTCAAGGCTTCTCTTAGATAGAAGGGATTGACTTCAATGAAGTTTATGCTCCAGTAGCTCGGATTGAAGCGATTCACATTCTCTTGGCATTTGCAGCATACAAAGGATTTAAGGAGTATCAGATGGATGTTAAAAGTGATTTTCTGAACGGGAAGATTCGTGAAGAATTTTATGTCAAGCAGCCACCTGGTTTTTATGATCCTGACTTCCCTGAGCGCCTTTACAAGTTGGATAAAGCTTTGTATGGTCTTTATCAAGCTCCACGGGCTTGGTATGAGACTTTATCTACTCATCTACTTGAAAATGGTTTCAAGCGCGAGAAGGTTGACTGCACACTTTTCTCGAAGTAGATATTTTCGGCCGTACAAATGATAATCTCATCAAGGAATTTGAGCTTGTGATGCAAAAAAAAATTAATGAGTTCCATGGGAGAGATGAATTTCTTTTTGGGTCTTCAAGTGACTCAGTTAGCAAAAGGCATCTTTTTGCACCAGACAAAATACGCTCATGATGTCCCGGTCAGATTCAGGATTGGAGATATCCGCATTCCCAATAATCCCATACAGGTTAATCATGGTCTTGCGCCAGATGAGTCTGGTCACAGTGTTGACTCAACATTCTATCGAGCCATGATTTGATCGCTTATGTATCTTACTGCTTCTAGTCATGACATAATGTTTGCGGTTTGTATGTGTGCAAGGTATCAAGCAGACCCTAAGACTTCTCATTTGTGTAATTCTGATCTTATCTGAAAATACAAAATTAGAATAAGCGATTGTTCTAGTGTATGCATGCGTTCTTTTGAAAGATTTAAACTTGTTTGATTTTCTTTATTTTCTCAAACAATCGGACTTTCTTTGCGTGTCCACAAAACCGACCTGATTGTTGTTCATTTGAGGTTCTGCTTTATTTTTCTTGGTGTTTCGTATAATTCATCGGGCTTTCTCTGCGTATACGGGAGTATCGACCTGATTGCTATTGAATTATACAACTTCAACTGGTTTTCTCTTTCTTATTTTGTTAAATCCGAGGCCTTATCTGTGTATCGAAAGATCGACATTTAGGTAGACGATTTAACGCTCTGGTTTCTTTTTGCATGAAACACTATGAACAGCTTGTCTCTGTATATGAACTCTGTGATGAATAAGAGAAAAACCAAAAATATAATAAGTCAGGTTATCAATTACTTGAATTTGTGGGTACCATGATTTTTGTGCTTGATAAATGAATACCTAATGCATATTAGAATGCTATAGAAATTGATTTTTTTTGGCAGAAATAAACATGAAAATGTTGTATTCGTGAACAACTTGGCTTGCATACTGTTTAATCTGAAATTGAAGTGTGTATGGTACATATTACTGATATGATCTCATGTTGCGATCTTTCTCGCAAAAATATAATTTATCGCATTTAATTTTGATTATTTAGGTTTATTGCATTTTAGAAAATCGCAAAAAGATTTTTGGTGTGTTTTAGCATAAATTCGAAAAATCAAAAAGATTTTAGTGTGTTTTGATATAAAATTGCTAAAATATAAAAAGATTTTGTTTCTGTATTATTTTCGATCAACTGAATACTAGAAATATGGCAAATTTATATGTTTCTGAACCATAATCAAAGCTGGAATCAGCTCATCAACATCAAAGTGATTGAAATTGGAAAAATATAAATTTTTGAGTGAAAACTGTCAAAACATAAAATTTTGGGGTTAAATCGAAAATTTTCAATGGTACGCCCATACCAGTTGGTACGCTGGGCCGCACCATGAACATATAAATAGTTCGAGGTGGTACGGTTTCTCATTTCACCGTACCACAACCAAATAACTCTGAAAAGAACCCTAATCCCAAATCTTTGTTTTTCACGAATTTCTCATTGAATACTAAACCTTTGCTCGTAATTTTTCTTGCTATAGGTTCGAAATTCAGTTCCTCACATGTACATTGTCTTGATTCTGCATTTGGTTCAAAAAATCTCATGATTTTGAACGATTTAGGGCTCGGTTTTTGTAAACCTGTGACGATCTTCGGTTAACCGAGTTTTAGAACATGAAAATGTGTTTTATTTTCTACTATTAGCTAGAGTACGTTTTTAGTGTATTTTTAAACCTCAATTACCGATTTCACGTACCTTGCTTCATTTGTGCAAAAAAATTGGAAAGTCCGTTCGAATGTTGTTCTACCGCCGTACCAACATGGTACAGAGGATAGTACGCATGACTCACTGATACGCCCGTACTAGTGTGGTGCGTTTGACCAAGTTTGGTACGGTCAACGGTCTTTTGTTTCAATGGTATTCCCGTACCAATGTGGCACGGATGACTAAATTTGGTATAGTCAATGGTATGTTGACTTGTTGGTACGATGACTTGATTTTTCACAAAGTTCAAAGTTCAAGCGTTTCGAGTCTAAATTGAGTCAATCGTTCACATTATTGATTATTCAATATAAATTTAACGATACTTATTTTTGTGAATTTTTAGAAATGGGTGCTATGTTACCGTCAAATTTGGATGAAAATATTTGTGCGTATCTTGGGGCATCTGCCAAATGGAGATCTCAGTTCGGGAATATTTTTGAATTCATGCAAAGATCGCGTATCTATTATGCAGCAACACATGATTGTACACCGTACAAGGATATTCTCAACACTTTTTGGAATACATCTTAAGTGGATTGCACAATTGTTCCACCGGTTATCAGGTCAAGGATAAATCAGACTGATATTGTTATTTTTGAGGATGATATTCGTCGAGTTCTTCAATTCAATGGTCGAGCTGCATATCTAGTGGTATTTGATGAAGCAGATCTTATCGAGTTATTAAGACGAATCAAATATGATGGGAATTTGACTGTCAAATGGTTTACCAAGTCAAATGTATGTCCACCATACAAATATCTGCTACATGTTATCATCAGATGTTTCGGGAACAGACTAAGAGGTCATAAAGAGTTTGATATGAAGATTTTATCATTTTTCATAGCCCTGGTGATGAACAGACAATTCAACTTTTCTGGTTGGATTTTTGCTTACATAAAGGAAAAAATATCAGTGAAGTAGAAGAAAAGTTTGATGTATTCGAGGTTTATTCAGATAATACTTGATGCTTCATATCCGGCACTTCCAAAGAATCTAGCATTTGCTATGGAGCTGAAGCTCATGAATGAAGTGGCTGTTAGTAAATTTCCGGTTTATCATAAGAAAAAAGGGGTAAATATACCTCCACCTGTTAAAAGACTGATTGGACATCTTGCCAAAGCAGATTATGTGGCTCCTGAAAATGGTGCTCCATGACATGTTGATAGTTCAGAGGATGAATTAGAATATGATGATAATGGTGATCCTGTTGAATTTGTTCAAAATCAAGCTGCGAATCCCGAACCATAAATTCAAAAACAAGAACCATTCGTACAAGAACCGATTATTGAATAAACTGTACAGCAACAAAAAAATCAAGAGAAAATCATTCAAGATCCAATTGTTTATGATGACGGAGTTAAGCATGTCGCTGTTAATGCTCAAAATGATGAATTGATGGCTGATGTTGATGTTGATATATCTGATGCTGATCATGATGATGATGATAGTTCGTCTGACACTGATTCAGATTCTGGTGATTATGTTGAGATTTTGCATAATACTAGAGGTGTTCTCGTGAAGAAAGGTTCAAAAGCTCATATTGCTTATTTAAAGTCTAAGAAATAAGACACATCCATGTATGAACAACATAGAGATTAGCCTGACGATTCTGAAACCGATACCGATTCATCATATGCTCCAGAAATGGAAGAACCGGGTTCGAGAGCTGATGTTACCGGAAAAGGTAAAGCTCCAATGCAAGCGAATGGAAAACGTCTAAGACCATGTCTAGACTAAAAATGTTGATAAAGCATGGGTCATTTCTTGCTGATTCAAGAAGAGCTTATCTTGGTAACACACCTAGCAAGAAGCAAAAGGTTTCAAGTTCAAAATCTTCTATTCCAGTGACAATCACACCAACAGCAACTTCTCAGCCTGCTTCATCAAGTATTCCTGTTGATCATCAACTTTCCTTGCTTACATCAAAAATTACTGCTTTACAAGAGAAGGATCTTGAATGATCTTTAGAAATTCAAGAGTTACGGGATACTGTTCAGGTATTGAAGGAGAGTGACCAAGTCAAGGATCGGGAGAATGGTTGTTTAATGCAAATTTCTCAATCTCTGGGTGAGCAGCTAAGCTTTTTGCTAAAAACATTACCTGCTCAGGGGGAGTTTAATCCTGATCTTGAAGAAACTTGTAAAGGAGATGGTATGGAAATTTTGAATGATGAAGAAGAGGACCTAGAGGGAGGTATAGGTGGTGATGGTGCTGGTAGAACGGCTACTTCTAGTTCTTGTTGGTACATCTTGGGGGGAGAAAGTTTTTGGGCGATGAATATAATGTTATTCCAATCTCACGAAGTGTGATTGAAGAGGGAGAGTTTATCCATGCTTTAACGAAAGAACAACTTGCTGCAATATATGCTTTGAATGTTAAAGAGTTGATGACGTTCCTATTGCTGAATCTTTTCTGTATACTTTCCCCGGTTCCACTTCTACCGCGGGCTTTACGCAATCGATCGGGCATATAAAGAAACAGATTTAAATGATGATGTTGAATTTGAGGAGGAACAGGTTGATGTGGAAGATATGATTGCAGAAGAATATCCGAATGATCCGAAAGTATATGGTAATTTCACGGATGATGATACTTCTGCAAATTTCAACTTCTTTGGGAAAGACGATGACGAGGAGATT
Source organism: Deinandra increscens subsp. villosa (assembly GCA_039602395.1). Classification (NCBI taxonomy): domain Eukaryota; kingdom Viridiplantae; phylum Streptophyta; class Magnoliopsida; order Asterales; family Asteraceae; genus Deinandra; species Deinandra increscens. Next base: position 258 of record JBCNJP010002251.1, on the reverse strand, counting down.
GAAAAAGAGCTGAAAAAGAAAGAGGCTGAAAAACAGACTGAGACAAATGAGTCTGATAACTTCTCAGAAGAACAAGAAAAGAGAAGATTATTTGATGAATGGATGAAAAGACAGATATGAAATAGAGTACCTTCAGTGAAACCTGTAAAGCAAAAGTGTTACTTCGATAATAAAGGTGAAGCTGTTGGGAAAATAATCACAGTTGGATGTATGACTCACAACTCAAATGCTATGTAAACAAGAAAGAGTTTGGGATCA
>JBCNJP010002246.1:0-18803 GCA_039602395.1 Deinandra increscens subsp. villosa | reverse complement strand
CATATTAATTATCTATTACCTTATTGTATGTTATGTATTATTATATGCCTTTTATTTACCGTTTTTTAAAAATTTATTTAAATAGACTACGTTTTCTATTTTGAACAATATTTTTGTTAAAAAAAGCTCCAATATATAAACAAACAGGTGGCTTAATTAAACCTACTGTAACTGAAATTAAAAGCTTTTATCATATCCATTACAATTTAATATGAACAACGGTTGTAAAAACAATAAAATTCGAAGATAAATGTTCAGGACCTTTATGGGTACTCAAAGTAATTGTATATATTATACTAGGTGTAGGATCGTGGTTAGAGACAACCAACCAAACAAGTTATGTAGAAACCGGGGTCGGTGAGCCAAGCCAAACCCCGATGGCACAGCGGAAGCGGATCGGTGACTTTTTTGTGAGCTTCGTCTTTGTAGAACAAATATGAACACCCGGAAGAACATTACGGACCGGATCTTCTACTTTGGTGTTTGAGATGTGATGATGATGATGAGGATAAAATAGAAGTAGTGATAAACAAGATGAAGATAAGTGAAATCATATATGGAGTCGAATGATTACATGTTTACCTATCCCACACATGCTATAGGTTCATGAACAAGAGTTCATGAACCCACACAACTTCAAAGTTTCATGTCTAAGCTCTCTCACTCATACATTCACTCATACAGTCTTTCACATGAGAAAGACTTCTATATATTAACCTAACTAAGACCAAGGGCAAACTAGTAAATAACACAACTAGAAGTGACATAAATAATACAACAATAAATAATAATGTCACTAATGCCAAGTCTTCGGTTAATGAGAGTCTCGAGTCATGAACTTCACCGCATGTTGTGCAAACGGTCAAACGGTAAGTGGTACGTTGAGTTTCATCACACCAAATCTCGAACTCGTCGGTCTCGGGAATTCCCAACAATCTCCCCCTATTTGGTTGATGAACAAACGGATAAACAACTCAACTCTTGTGACAATCGGTTCCCTTGTATTCTAGCAACATGACTTCAAAACAATCTTCAAACGATTTCAAATCTTTCACTTTTCTTCTCCCCTTTGTGAAGCTCCCCCTACGATGAAGAGTTTTGATTCTTCCGGCCTTTTCCGCGAGGCACTATAGGGTGTTTACCACTTATAACATGCACACTATGTTTAAGGATGCCACCATCATCCTCAGTGTAGTTAAAGGTAAACAAGATAAAGGATCAAAGAAAAATTAGAGAATTAATCCCATAATTCAACCGTCTTGAAAATACTTGCCAAGAATACCAAACCGATGCATCACCCAAAGATAATACCACTTCAAGTAAATTACCTCAACAAGTCACAAGTTCTAACTTTGCCTTAGTTTTTACCATATCAACGATGGCTCAAGGACTCTTCGAGAATTAGAACTTAATCCAATAATCGCCAACAAATTCTTCAATGTAGAAAAACTTTCAAACTAGCATATTTTCTTCAATTTAGAACCGGCTTCTAAACACGTCTGCTTATAACGAAGCAAGTATCAAAAAGAAAATTAAGTTTGATTCTACGAGTGTACCTTGGTTGTACACCAATTTGTTGCGTTGGACTTAACGGCTTGCACCCGTTAGACTTGTAGTAATTTTCTTCAAATTTTAACAGTAACAATACTGTTAATTAATTCTGCCCAAAACTGTTCTTCAAATTTCTGGTCCAATCTGATCATGTTCGCAGCCCATTATCTCTGATCATGTTCGCAGCCCATTATCTTAAATGGAGAATAGCAGGCCCAAACCGAAATAATTAAAGAAAACAGCGGCCCAACAGAGGATTAAATGAAGGCAGCAGCCCAATAGCAGAATTAAACATGCCCAACTCGTTTTCATATAACCTGCCAAGACTCCTTGTGCCCTAATCGCATCACACATAGAACCAGCAGCAGCAGCCTCGACGTCTTGGATGAGTTCCGGCGATCAGAGGAGCAGGTTCCGGCGACCAAGGACGAGCAGAAGCAGGAACCGGCAGCCAAGGAAGTTCCTCCGGAAGTTCGGAGTTCCTCCGGAACTTTTTCAGTTCCTCCGGAACTTTTCCGGTTCAAGCTCCCTCGGAGGATTTCAACAGGTTACTCCGGAACTGTGTTAACTTGGAACAAAGAGTTCCTCCGGAACTATCCTGTTACTCCGGAAGTTCTCTTTTCCCTCGGAAGGATCAGTTTACTCCGGAACTTCGAGTTCCTCCGGAACAATTCCGGCGAGCAGATTTGCGACCAAGGAGGTTCCTCCGGAACATTTGCAGGTTACTCCGGAACGAATTTGGTTACTCCGGAACAAGGAACATTTGATTCGGAAGATATCTCGGAAATACATTTTTCCGGTGACGGTGGCTTCTCACGGACGTTGACTTTCTTCCGGTGAGAGGTGGTTAACACGTAAAAGGTTGTCGAAAGGTTGTCTCGGACCATAGAGTTGTACCAGAATCATGTTCTTCCGGATGATGGCTGTATCGGAACTGTGGTTATCACGGAAAAGATACTTCCGGTGATGTGCTTTTCTCGGATATACGATGAAAGAGAAAGAGGTGCATGGGGACCAACCATTTCTTGAACAATACACCTATTTGTTTTCTTCTCCTAAACACGACAGTCAACAGTGGGCTACAACTTTTGTAAGATATGTAGGACTCTTGACAAAAGAAGGCATGTAGCAACAGTGTTTTCATCATCCGTAGTCCTCAAAATAAGAGATATCACCATCATCTTAGTTTAACTATCATTTTATGAGGGACCAGATACGAGACCAGCGACCATTTTCCTTGCCAAACCCTAATAACAACCCGTCGCATGTAAACCCAGATTTGATTGGTCTTTAATCACCTGAGAATTCAAGAATAAAAGAGTCAACAGAATTGTTGGTGAGTTTCACAGGTTTAATGACACTGAACTGTTTGATAACATGTTTGAAAAATGTTTGGCTTGTCTTAATATTAGTTTGTTAACACTGTTGTTGTAAAGATCAAACATGAACCTTGAATTCAAAACTAACTGTTTACCCACTCCTGATGTTCTTCCCCAAGAACACCGAATGACAAGAATAACAAATGTACCCCTTGACTATAACCATGGAGTCATGACTGGAGCGACCAAGTCAGAGTAGGGTTGTCAACCCAAATAGATCTATTCACAAGCTATCGTTTCGAATGAACTAATTGAATCCAATTAATAGTGGGACTTAGGCATATAACATGAATCAACATGAATACACAAAATGGGGAAATGAAAAGAACATGTAATCATTACGTCGTACAGTTATCATAATATCAGACAGTTTGAAGTTGAAAGGCATTCATTGAATTCTCCCCCAAGTTAGAAAACAGAAATGAAAAAGGGGCCGTGAAGACTCACTTGTTTGAAGGTGGATGTCAGGTATGTTTGATTGAACTTAGCCTAGCAAACGTCTACAAAGTAATGTTATGACGTATTAGGGTTTGGCTATCTAGAGTTAGTGAATACGTCACTCTATGTTCAAGGTTAAGTCTCAACTGGTTATTACCCGATGAAGGTGATGGAAATCCTAGGACTTATTTATTGTCAAATAACTAGTATTGAAGTTGATGGAGTTTATTATTTATCTGAATAAATAAATAATGATTACGTTTGAAAAATAAATATTGAATAATATGAATTATTTTTCATTAAACGTTAGGAAAAATCGTAAATATTTAATTCACTAAATATTTGTAAGATTTTGGACTTTTCGATTAATAAATATAATCTTCCTTTAATATGAATAAATGTTTCCACAAATATACGAAGTTATATTTTGGTAAAATTAAGCGTAGGTTCGTCCGGTGGTTAACCGGTTTCGCCAGTTTGACTGTTATGACGATGTTATGACATTTTAAGTTTTCTAACACTTAGGATTTGTTAGTGGACTTGTTCTAATGTGTTTTAGGGTTTTGAGTTGCCAAATTAATTAGTGGAAGTTTAACTTGTAAAATCCGACGTTTTCGAGTAACCGAAAGTTATAGTTTTTGTCCGGTTTGTTTATAAAACATGTTTTTCTCCATTTGAACTTTATAAAATATTTTTATATGTCAAAACTAACATGTTTCATGTTTTGAACTAGACCCAATTCTAAATTGAAAATAAACTGCAATTTTTATCGAAACGTCGTAGTTAAGATATCTAACCATTTTGTTTCCAAGTGTTTGATTTCTCGAATTATTTAGTATGTTTGGTAAAACACCTTTGGCATCCCTAATAATACATTACAAGTCCTAAGTGGTCACGACTTGTCAAAAGTCTTAAACTTAATTTTCATAAAAATAAGTGGTATTTATGTCATAAAAATTCCATATTTTTATTTTCTTGAAGTTTCATGTTTAAATCTTTGGTAAACACCTTTATGACTCAAAATCACCCTTTAGTAAACTTTGGTTTTGGTTTGGGGTCAAATACAAGTGTTTTGGAGATTTAGAAAAATATATATTTTTCTGCATGACAGCAGTTTTATGACACGCAGGAATGTGTGTCATCCCTGTTCAGTGTTTTTGTTCATATGGTTCACAGATGACAGCAGATTTATGACACGCAGAATGTGTGTCATCTCTGCCCAGTTTTCACAAAACTTATATTTTTCATGAAGTTCCGATTTCTAACACTTTGTATGTCCATTTTTCACCAAGATAAGTGTTCCAAATTATATTTAACATACAAGAACCAATATTTTCCAACCTTGGTCATTTAAAGTGATTCCTTTTAACAAAATGCAAGTTATTTATATATTTTGTCAAGTAATCTTTTTAACATATCTAGTTTCCATCACAAACACATAACCATACTAACATTTATGTTTGCTAGCAAGTCATACAACAACCAAATCAAGACTTAATCATGAACATGACATGTGACATATAGAAATGAAAGATTTAGAGAAAATGATCAAAGAAGGTAAGTTTTCTCACTTAAAGCTTTCCGGATCGGTAATGACGTTAATGGGTTGTTGAACTAGCTTCCAAGTTTAGCTCCAAACCCAACCTTGATCTTGAAATGTGAAAGAAATGGTGATGAAGGTTCAAGGTTTTGTCATGGATTTTGACAAGAAAAACAAAAGGTTAGAAGGGTTTGTTTATGAAGAAAATCAAGAAGGAAATGAAAGAATGATGGAGTTCTTGGTGCTAGAAATGATTTACCTTGAACAAGGAAGGTATGTAGAAGCTAGAAATCAAGATGGTTGATGGTGAAATGGTGGTGGTGGTGGCGGTTTTTAGTGAGCCGAGAGAAAGAGAGAGGTTGAGAGGAAAAGTGTGTTTGTTCTTGAATGTGATAAGTGACAAATGAGGGACTTAGATGTTTAAAAGGAAGATGGTTGGTGATGTTAGTTGGTTCGGTTGTATGTGAACCGAAAATGGGTGTGTTTCGGTTTGTTTCTAGCCGAAACAAGGAAGGAGAAAGGATGGGGTTGAGGTGACTTGAACCAAGAGTGTTCTCTTGTACATGCATGCTTGGGAAATTGAAAAAAAAAACTAGAGGTATGGTGGGGATGTTGGGTAGGCCGGCTAAGAGGATGGGACAAGAAGGAGGCTAGGTGCTCATGGGAGACAAGTATGTAGGAGGTGTAAGTGGTCATAACCATTACCCAAGGGATCTTGTCTTTGTAGTGTTCCTAAACTACAAACTTGTTTAATAATAAGGGAACAACTTCTAATGACAAGTTAGTGGCTTTGGTTACAAGAGTCATTTAGTTATAGGTTTAGTTTGATGTCTAGTGTAGGTGCACATGGGCCGGTTTTAAAAAAAAAAGAAAAAGAAGATGATGATGGGAGGGATCGAACCCGGGAAAGAAAAAGAAAGGGAACGGGCTCGGCCCGAAGAAAGAAAGAAAAGAAAAGAAATTGGGCTTCGGCCCAATTCGAAAGGGAAAAGAGAATGGGCCGGGCCGGGTCGGGCCTGTGGGCCGAGAAAAAGAAATGGGCCGAAGGGGTCTGGGCCGGGGAAGAAGGAAAGAAGAAAAGAAATTGGGCCGTAGGCCCATTGGGCCTTCTGGGCCGAACCGGGTCTCGAGTCGGGTCGGGTTGAGTCCGGTTTGGTCCTACGAGTCCAATGAGACTTTGTTTGGGCGAAAACGATATCCGGAATGAAAAAATGGATTTTTGACGTGAAACGAGTAATCGTAACAATATAAACATTGTTTGTTACGGACGTTTACGGATAATCGGAATGTCACTTGTCATGATTTGGTGTTTATGTTGTTGTGTACTAATGATGTACTTCAAACTTGAATTAAATGTTTGCTTGGCGTGAACGGGTTATGTTTAAACGTATGACGAAATTTATTGAACGGAAATAAATAGTTTGAAAGGAAAGTAAATGGTTTGAAGTTGAATTAGTTTAAGAATTAAAACCCAAGTATTGTTGGACTAGAATGGTCGCTTGAATAAACGACGTGTTCGAAATACGTTTGTCAAAACGTAAAAGTTTAGAAAATATAAAATAATCATTTTATATTTAGATTTCACAAAACATTGTTTATGAATTTTCTTGTTATTGAAGTTCCATTTTGAATAGTGGCGGAACTTTGGTTGATTTCCATTACGGGTAATTGTTGTCGGACCTAGATTGTCTACGTTCGCACGTAAAGGCATCAAATTTAAACAAATTAGTCTAATGCACATAGAATTACAGCTAATTGCACATAATTAATATATTAAAATATACCTGGAAAATACTGGTTGTCACAATAATGGAGTTCTAGAAATGTGGAGTACTTCACTATCATATATGTTTGTTTAAGCATGCCGATCATAAGTTTCCTATCATTGAGCACCCATTTTCTTATGAACTGATCGATGTGGTTTATGTTTTATCTCTAGCGATTTTCGACCTGTTTTCAAAATCTTGGTTATACAAACCTTCATACGTCAGCCCGTGTAGTACACGGGTTACAAACCTAGTGTGATATATAAAAAGGAAAACATGCGAATTGTATCCTATGATAGAAGGAGATGAAAGATCAACATACTAGATAAAATGACAACATGAAATTAATGCATAAACAACCCTTAATGAGAAGGATTCCGTAACCCGAAGGTTAGACTATATGAAATAGGTCTTAAATACCCAATGCTATAACCGGTCAAGTTGAGTGGGTTGTCAGCCAATAGATCTATCTTTGTTTCCCCAGGCCTTACGTTAATGTTTATGCGACATGAAATACATGAAACACTATGAAAAACATGAAATCCCAACACATTGACAAGTTATGCTAGAATGAAATCCTACACTCATTCACACATATGGTCTATAATCGCATTATATGAAAATCATGAAAAATCAATTGTTGAGATAGGATACATGTTACACCCCAAAATGTAAAACACGAAAAAGAGGCAAGGATTACTCACTTGATAGGTTGAAGAGTTTCCGCGAAAGAACACGAAAATGATAGTAGTAGTCCCGAAGGTCAACCTAAAGGAAAACGAGGGGACGTAGTTGAATAACGAAGCTAGGAGACTAGGGGTTCGTGGGAATTTGGGGTTTTGTTTAAAGAAATGTTATTTATTCGACAAGAGTTATATAGTGTATTTATGAGTATTATAAATACTAAATAAATTCCTATGACATAAATGAGGTGTGTTTTAATATTCATTAATTATTTGATTAACTCAAGGTGTTTATATAATAAGTTTGAATGAGGTTACAACATCAACTAATGATAAAATAATAATAATAATAATAATAATAATAATAATAATAATAATAATAATAATAATAATAATAATAATTATAATAATAGTAGTAATAATAATAATAATAAGAATAAATATTGTCACAATAACTACTAATCAATAATTATTTGAATAACTCATAAATGTTGATGTAATATGTATAGAATCTTATATTATAATAACAACAATAATAATAATAATAATAACAAGACGGTGACCCGCCTGCGCGTTGCGGCGGGCCACCGTAGGCCACCGTATTTTTGCGATGATCGTTATTGTGTCCGTTTGGTATACAACACTAAATCATACAGAACTGGTAGTTGTTAGTGGTAAAGTCATTCATAAAGAGTTTCATTTACATTAGATGATGCCAACAGTTGGCAGCAATTTATATGTCTTGAAAACATCATAAGTGACTATAAAGATAAAATACAATATCCCATAACTGATCATAACTAACCGAAGACTACAATATCTGGCTTTAAGAACTTGTATAAATGTCAAAATTGCAACAGTAAATGTAAATGAGGCAAGAGGTGAACATTTTACTCTTAGATAGGATCTTCAAAATTCAAATGATGGATAACATTTCATAAGCTCTAAACTAATATGCATTTGAATCTCTACTCCTATTGAAAAATTACTCTATAGTGGCTGCAAAGACTAAGAGTCCAAAGAAAGAGTTTCTAGTAGATGCAAGTGGATACAATCTGCATATACATGTAACAATGAAAACATAGTTATTTATAAGTACTTGCATTCTATACATTGACACACACACACACACACACACATATATATATATATATATATATTATATGACACCTTACAAAAAAGTGATAAAATAAGAAATAGCCATCATCTCATATTTGTATGTTTGATAACTTAAACTTCATGTCTTATGTAAGTAAAAAAATTAGTACTGTACATAAAACCTATTTAGTGGATGTGACTTAGGTATGAACGACTGAAGCAACTTCAACAATGAACAAAAACTCAATAACATGCTCCAACCTGTAACCCCTTAATAGCAAAGATATAAGGAACGCAAGTATGCAAGTATGACGTTAACTGATACATAGATAGCACCTAAAGGAGTTATTAACTATTTCTTGTGCTATATTAAACCAAATTTAAGTCAAAACGATGAAATAAGTTTGTGATAATCAGGTATTTGATATCAAAATACAAATTAACATCACATATCCTAATTATTACTTTTTAGAATTAGCTGCATCAACATCAGTTTACACTAATGAGAACATACTAACAAACTTACCCATAAATTCAATTGCACCGAACTCCAAATAACAGTAAAGAGAACCTGCAAAATAACCAATTGAATCTATAAGAAATGTAAACAACAACAAAAAAGAAACACAAATCAACTAAACATCACCTAAAAACCAAAAAACAAAAACATGGAGACACTTAAACTTAACAAAAAACAGGAAACTGAACTTCAGAGTCAGAAAAATCAGTGACAAATGAGCATAAGGAACATGCAGCGCCAAAATTATGAAATATATAGACAACAGATATGAGAAAGACAACATCAATTGTAATCTAATTCCTCCACTTACAGTGAACCAAAAAGAACAAAAACCTAATTAAAATCAGAATCAATTAAGAATTCATTACTTGTAATCCAATTCCTCTATTCACAGTAAACAAAAAACCCCTCAAAACAAAATCATAAGTAAAATAATAGTGAAATTCAAGACTAAATCACTGAAGAAGATCATACGCAATCTAAATTTGAAATCGAAGCAAGGAAACGCACCTGACGAAGAATGGAGAATTGCAAAAAAGAGCACCAGAAGCAATGACGGTTGAAATAACTGAGAAGAAAGAAGGGCAAGTTTACACGTATAACACACATGTACATTCATAGTCCAAAAATTGCAAAACACAGGTAAACATTTCTAATACAATCGTAGAACATAGAGGTAAAAAAAGATGCATTTCATCAATAGTAAGACCTAAAACCCCAAAGATGACACATACGGACAATTAAGACCACATATATGAGTACACCTAAATAACTACACAGGAACCACACACAATAACCTACAAAATTCGAAATTCTCATGTATATATCTGGAATTACTCTCTGATATACTTCATAAAAAATACCCATGAATTAACACTTCAATTAACATGCATTAGATGGAAGACAAAGATTAACCTGTGGGCCACATAAACCCTAAGAACCAAAAGGGTGGCGACAACCAAAGAAAATCATTTAACAAAGAAGTCAGAAGCAAGGGTACTTAGTAACCTGGTTCATAGCCTCGTATGTATGCTGAGTAGTCTCCACCATGGCGAATTTACCTTTAGTAACCTGATTCATAGCCTCTTTAATAATCAGAAGCAAAGGAAATTCAAACAACAAAGTAATCAAACAAAAAAAAATTTGATTAACCTATAGAAACATAAAATCCACAAAACGAAAGGGGCGGTTTTGCCTTTGACCGGAAAATGTTGCCTAACCCTAGATAAAACTGTCGCTGCTGCCGGAATCGCCTCTGTGGTTGTAGTGCCACCAAAAACATCTAGGGTCTTAACACACCAAAGATGATGGTAAACTGTTGTTTTTACCTGAAAGAACCGCACATCGGGAAAAGAAGACGATGGTAAACTGTTGTTTTTACCTGAAAGAACCTCACATCCGGAAATCGTGGCCGCTCACCACCACTGCTACTGTCGATTGGCAGTCTCTGTTACTCACTTTCGCCACTCACCCTCTCTTTTCCATCTCTCGATTTTTTGCTGATGGAAGAGGTGGACGAACGGAAGAAAATTGCAAGTGTATGGCAAAAAGGCCACCGCCCAAAAGATTTTGGGAATAAAACACGTGTATGACACATTTACAGCAACTCATTTTAATGTGGCTTAGTATTATCGGTGTGAATTATATTCTAGCCAAATATCATTGGTTTAAAGGAAGTACAGTGCTTTGTGAGGAGGGCAAGAAATTGTAAATGTTATATAACGAGATGTTTAGTAACCCGCGCGTTGCGGCGGGTAACAACTTATTTATTTTTTTATTGTGTAACATTATAGCTTTTAATTTGTCATATATTTTATATACATAGCCACATACATAATATATACATAATATAAGTTCGATGTTTTAATAAAATTTTAATTATCATATATTCTTGTCATATTTGAAATTATCATAGATTCGTGTCATATTTGAAAATAGATATAAAAATTTGTGGTGAAACTAAATATCCACTAAATTTATCACAAACACCTACCGAGTGAGTCTAGAAGTCTCTTTCCGTTCTCCACTGGTTTTGACAGAGAGTAGAGAGAGAAATTAGACGGCGAGCTCAGAGATCTGCGGCCATTACTTCTTCAACTGAACGTGATAACTTCATCTACGTCACTAAGATCGTCGAGTAATTCTTGAAAATGATTTACGACAGAAGGGAGAAAACCCTAAAACCTCCAATTCAAAAACACAAAAAGAAGACCTAACAATATCAACAATAAAGAGACTATTTCGAGCAAAGATGACCGAAGGGAGAAGAAAACACACCTAATGTGAAGACACATCCAAAATCGGCAATGGTAAAACCAAAAACCACAAAAATTGGTAGGTATCTCAGATCTGGAACGTGTGGGCACATCTGGGTTCGTTCAAAACCCTAAACCAAAGCCAAAAACGCCGGCATCGCTTCTTCTCTCAAAGATGTGATGAGATTAGAGAGAGAAGAAATGAAATAGAGAGAGAGAGAGAGAGAGAAATAGGGAGAGAGATACGTCGTAGCGTTATTGCCCCAAAAACTGGGCCACCGGCAAAATCATCGCAAGAAAAAGCTAGACCATTGCCTGACAACGACATAACATCACCACAAAATATAACAAAGTTGATTGTCGAAATGGCCGGCCACCAATATTGCCGACGTAGATGTTAATAGAGGAGAAAGACAATAGCAGAGATATAGATAAACGTGAGATGATAACAAATAGGGTAAATAAATGAGAGGATGAAGAAATAGTACACCTCATTACATGTGTGTTAAGAGTTGATTGGTTGATAAAATGTGATGGTGAAATATGATTGGAGGAAAACAAATACAGTGATATGTGAGAGGGGACCGACAATCCAAATTGTTATATATATAAATATATAAATAATAATAATAATAATAATAACAATAATAATAATAAACAATAATTATAATAATAATAAATAATAATATAATAAACATAATAATACAATTACAATCGTCTAAGCAAAACCTTAAAGGGGTTTCGTATAAGGTGATTGTAAATTGATTAATAATGTGAGAATGAACGACTCGTAAAAACAATATATGAAGTTTGAATTATATTTAGACTATGATGTTATAACTATTACAAAATAATGTAATATACACTAATTATAAAAGTATTTTTTATAATAGGATCTAATGATTAGGGATCATCATAAATTTTACTATGATTTATAGTTAGCTTCGTAAGGAAAAAGTATTTCTATCATGTGATATTTATATACATATATATATATAATATAATTTTTAAATATATATGTATATATTTAGAAGATGATTACAAGTAATTAAATAGACAAAATAATTATGAATATATTCTAATTGCAACAATCGTGATTTTAAATAGAAATAATTGATATTAAAATGTTTAGATTAAACTAATTGGGCCATAATTAATGTTTTCATAAAAATCCCCAAATCACGAAGAACCCTAAAATTAAACTATGAAATAACTTGGAAAACCTAAAATTAACAGAGGGGTTTTGTAGATAATGAAAAACTAAGTGGAATGGACTACTTAGTTGTTGAATTTGATGGAGAATTGAGTCCAGCATCGAACGAACAAATTTGGAGCCCTAGAAATTGGGGGTATTTGATTGCCCGAATGAAAATCGAAATTAGGAGAGGGTTTTTAATGGTGAGCACGTCCACAACAGGTTCACGGTCTCAAATTATAGTGAACGAGATCAGGGATGGGTCAATTGAGAGCTTTAAAAATTGGCTTTAATGGAGGTTTTAAGAAAATGGGAGTTTTGAGTGAAAATCCCTAATTAGCAACGGTTTTTAATGATTAAGGTGTCATTAAACTCGGGTCATGATTTGGTACATGAAACTGTGGTTTAATTGGTGGTTTAAATGGTGAAAACAGGCGAGAAAAGGGGTTAAGATGGGTTACGGTCGAACACAAGAAGGAGGGAAAGAAGTTACAGGCGCGTGGAGGAAGGGAAGGAGAAGGAGGAAGACACACACGCTTGGTTTACTATATAATTAGTGGAACCAGTAAATAAAATGCAAGCACAAGTTGTCCTAATGGTTGGGGCACTTGAATGTGAACAAGGAGGTCCTTGGTTCGAATCCTATGGCCCTCATATCCTTAATTTTTTGTTTATTTATTTTCCTAACTTAAATACAACCCATCAAGGCACAATTAAATCCCATAGTTTATGCTTTAAACCCGATCTTTTGCATAGCTTTATTTGCAATCAATTATGGACGTAAAATAAATTTGACACATGAATTTATATAATTATTTACGAAGTTTATCAAAATTACATAAATGGTACAAACTTTTAATATTTATAATTTTAACCCAAAACTTTTGTACAACTATAATTTGTGTTTCAATTGCGTGCGTAATTAGTATTGCCCACATTTTCCACACGTATATAGCATACTCAAGTCCCGGTCTAATTTAAATAAATTGAGAGCTTGAAATATTGAAATCCGAATTGAAATCAAAACAAAATAAATTGAAATAATCATAAATTATACATTGAAACACCAAATAAAATGAAATGAACTCCCTTATTGAATGGATCATGGAATACGAGTCGGGTACAACGAAATGGATAGACCATGGATGTTACATGAAGTGTTAATACAAATTTGCGCCGGGCAAACCGAGACTTCCAACTTATTTATTAAAAAAGAAAAACATAACAGCTTGGTTTATCTACGGGTCCCAAGTTCGACCCGGTTTTTATTTTACCATTTATCAGGTGGCTTTTTTTTGATTCGTTTCCCACTCGTTCCGGTTAATTTTTTCTTTCATTATCAGATGGGAAAAATCTAATAACAATTTTAAAATAAGTTTTATAAAATTGGAATGAGTCGGGCCACCAAAATTTATACTTACCTGGACCAGATCTGGCGGTTAATTTATCTTTGTCTTCCTTTGACGGGTGTGCAGAAATGATCACAGGCATCTGTGATTGTGGATATTCAAGGTGCTCGGGGAGCTCCTTGAGCTCGAGAGAAGGTGGTTCTTTAGTGGATGATCTATTAAGGTGCTCCTTTTCTCGATCGATGTCTTCAGCTGGATGGATGGGCTCCGAAGGGGTTCCTTCAGGAGGCCGAGCCTCTTCCTTCATGTTCTCCAGGGGGATTACTTCATCTTCTTCTGAGTGCCAAGGAGCATCGTCTTTAGAGGGATGTTGGAGTGCTAGCTTTACCTCCATGGATAACTCGTTGCCTCCGAGTTGCTGGTTGTATGCTGGTTCTTCTTGGATGGCGTCCTATCGGTTGAAGGGAGCTGAAGTTGTTGCGTCCAACTCCTTCAGCTCTGAACAACTAGACGTTCCAGGAGCATGTTTAGGTTCCTCTTTTGGGATGACTTCTTGGTTTACATGATTTCATGCTTCATCTTCTTCCGCCCATATTCTTTTGAGGTACTCTTCTATGACCTTGATGTGTTCTAACATTTTCTGTGTTGTTTCTTCAAGGTCACTTTTAGGAAGGGAAGAAGGTGTTTCTATTGTATATGGTGGGTAGTAATTATATAAATTTTTCGGGATGTTCATCCCTATAATGATTTTCACTACACCGTAAACAAAAGAAAGCGAAACCATGTATACACTTAGAAATTGAAGGTGAAAAATCATCCTCCACAACCGGCATTCTTATGTTTTCTTGTTCATAAATGCAACACTTGCCATGGAAAAGGTCACATCTAGGATAATATGAGTTGTGTTCGGTCGGTTGTGGTGGTGGAGAAGAATGAGAAAAATGACTTGGACCTTCCTCTGGTGGTGTACCATGTACTCGCAAGAACGCAGGCGTTCTCACTAATATGTAACAATCCAGAGAGTAATAGGGACCGCCGCAAATTCTGCACCACACAGATTCAGGCCAACCATCATTATAACCGAAATATTCCTCCGATATTGATCCATCCTTGAAATATTTCTCAGAGAAATAAAGAGGGTTTGAAGAAGGAAAATAAAAATAAAAGGTTAAAGAAATATAAAAATAAAAATAAAAATGTTAAAAGAAAATAAAAAGTCTAAAGCAAAGAAAACTAATAAAAAAAAGTTTTAAGTTTTTTCTCAAAATCCTCGTTTGTCTCCGGCAATGGCGCCAAAAAGCTTGGTGTGCTGTGGTGTATATATAAAATATGATATTATTTTGTGACACCTTTTTAGCATTTGAAGCTTTTAAATTTATAAAACATGATTTAATGACAACTACTATTTCACCACATCACGGGCAAGTGCATCCATCGTGGAGCAGTATACTAGTGGTAAGTTGAATCGGAGTCCATCAAGGACACAATGGAAAGTGGGTACTTTAATACTTTATCTTTGTTAACGTCTAACCAAATCTATTTAGTATTAAAATGTTTAAGTAGACTAAAATAAAAAGAAGAAAAGAAAATAAAGATAAAATAATATGGTGTTTTTAGTTTTGTAAAACGAAGTTAGTGTTACTGGGGAGACCAACCACCTTTTGGAATCTTAGGCTGATTCACCATCCAACTACCGTACTCGACACGTCATCATGAACAAGTCGTGGAACAACCCTGCGTGCCGGTTTATATTATTGTGAAAATGATCTTTTTAAGGGACTAAGGCCCATTTCTTCCATGCACCGCTCTCGCGCATGCACGTCCGGTGTGACCAGAGCCAAGTTCACAAACACGTACCATCTCGGCTTTCGTGAAGTGACAAAATATTACCAACCACCATTCCCAACCAAATACTTTCAGCATGCACTTGTGTGGTCAGCTGTGTTTGCTCACATAGACATAAGGACCTCGAACGTATCATGTAGCATGGGGACAAGTCACCTTTCGGATCATGCATCATCCCCTGACCGGGTGTCACAGGTCCGACCTTTGGGATTTCGACTCCTCAAATGGTCTGTGATACGTAAACACGTTTGGTTCAAAAAAACAATAATACATTTTCAATAAAAATGGTTTTCACAAAGTCATTAGACACGCCTTCAACAAGCTTATAAAGTGTTGATACATAGTTCCTGATCGTCATGTGAAGTATCAAATACAAGACAGAGACAAGCATGTTTGCTGTGGTCCGAACTCCTGGCGAACCTAGGTTTCGGACAGGTCCGAATAGGTCCGAACCTGGAGTACGGACAAGCGGATTTCAGCAACTATAAATATGAGTCTTGTATAGAATTGAAGAACTTCTTGGTCATATCTTCTAAGTGTACTCTGTGGTTCTCTCTGTGGTTAATACAAGTCTGATTTGTATTTACTCATCGTGTGTTACTTGTATTACATTGATTTTGTTACGACTAAGTAGACAATCTACATGCTCACGCATTTTCAAGTGGTATCAGAGCATTTGGTTTGTTCTACTGGTCGGAAATCTCTGTTTTTTTGGAGTTTTGGGTCAAATTTTCACGTTTTACAAAAATGAGTATCGTTTTTGAGTTCGTTTGATCATCTCGAGTGTGCTTCTCGTCAAAAATCCTTTCTAGATTGTTTCAATTGAGTTTGCTTGAATTCTTGTCGAAAATTCCATTAAAAAACACCGAGAATCGAGAAAATGGTGTCGAGTGAGATAGTTTTCGTCTGAGGTTCGGACAACTTCGGAGTAACCGCTCCGAACTCGAGGTTTGGACGAAGTTCGACTCCAGTTCGGTCCACATTCGGTTGATTTCTCCGAAGGTTAGGTTCGGAGCAAGTTCGGCGAAGTTTAAATTCGCATAAGGTTCAGACTAAGTTCGGAGACAGTTCGGACGTGGTTCGGAACAAGTTCGGGTGAACAGTAATTAGGAGTATTGAAAGGTTTTACGAAAACTGACGTAACTTGAGAACCGTAAAGTGTTACGGGAGCTAATACCAGCCAAAACGACCGTCTCGGAAAGATCTACATTTTTCTTGCCTAATGGCCAGTACCCTCCGTTTTTGAGGTTGAAGTTTTTGGTGTGTTAGTTTTCGGTTTTGGTAAAGAGTGATTCAAGAGTATTGAACTGATTTTTCATAAATTGTTCGAAAATGAGTGCATCACAAACTAGTTCTATGATACCTATCTTGGTAAAATGGGAAGATTATGATAAATGGAAAGTTGATTTTGAGATTTACATCAACAAACATTTCGAAGAGTTTTGGAAAATAATCAATACGCAATTCAAATGGCCTACTGATACAAGAGGAGACGTAATACTTCATCGACATCTATCTCTATAAGAAAGGGGTTATACAAATAATGAGAAACAAGCAAGAGATATTATTCAAGATGCTCTTGTAGGAAAGTTATGTCTTGAAATCACAAAGTATTATACTGCTAAAGATAAATGGAATGCGTTGAAAGAAAAAGGTGAGGCATGTGCACACAATCAGATCATGACAATTGGTTTAGATTCTACTGATTCTAAATCATATGATTCTGCATAGTTTGGAAACAGGAAGTGATAAATTTTCTGACCAAAAGGATTGTGATATTGTTTTCAAAGCTGAACAAATTGATGGTTGTATCACTGATTCTGATTCTGCTTCTGATTCTTAAACAAGTTCTTGTGTTATATATGACAAAGGGGATGAAAGTGACATAGAAGAAGTTCAGAATGCAAGTTTGTTAGTATGTTCAACGTGTGCAAAACTTGCTAAGATTAACAAGAATTTGATGAAAGAAAAGGATAAATTGTTGGTTGAATGAAGAAAAAGCAAAAGCTGAAGCTAAAGATGTTGTTGCAGATTTTGTAGCATTGTTCAACAAGGCTTATCTAGTTCAGCAAAAATATGAAAAGCCTAATGCTCTCATTGTTGAAACTGATACTACTATTGAAAAGCTTCAAAACAAGATCTCTATGCTTCAAGATGAGAATGTTCTTTATCGAGATAAGAATGAAGTGTTGACTAAAGATGTTGTGATTTATAAGAAAAAGAGAGAACGTGTTCTTAAAGAGTTATTTGCTGAATGTGAGATCAGAAAACTACAAGCTTATGAATATGATGATCTCAATGCAAAGTTCATCAAGTCACAAAAAGAGGTGTTTGAGGCTCATTAGAAGATTAATGATTTGCAGTTGGAGATTTTGGATTTGAAAAGGCAGTGATATAAATTTCCAAGACAATCGGAGACTGACACGTGTAAGGCAGAAGTGAAAGACGTCTTAAAGATGATGTTCGGTAAGCTAAATCAAAAACTATGATCATCCATGTAAGTGCAGTAAACTTAACTTCTATATATGTTTATATTTCCATCATGGTTTACATAGTTTAAAAGACTGAGTCCCAGCAAAAACGGGTTGAGAGTGGTATTCACCTAGTATTCACTCTCTCACACGCCATGTTTCTGCTTTTATGACAACACCACAGAAAAATGAAAAGAAAAAGAAAAATGAAAAGAAAAAGAAAAAGGAAAATCAAAATTGATGATAAAAATAAATAAATTATTTTGTTTGGTATTCTCTGCGTGTTTATGCGGCCGACCTGATCACCAACTGATAATTAAGAAAATAAGTGTTTGTCATGACGGTGTTGCATGGTTCCTCAAGTTGTGGGTTTGTGAATCTTCAATAAACTCTGAGGTTGGGTAGGTTTTGCTATGAACGATTGGGTGTGGGGACGGTTAAACATGACGGTAATTATGTACCACAATTACGCACTTAAATTTTTTTAACTGGATGTGAGTTTATATGGTTGCAAAAATTTTGGGCAATTGTCTAGAGCGTCGAGTAACGGAAGCTGAAAAGGGTTCCTCAGTTAAACATTTGTCTGGTTTGATCCATGAATTTACATCAGCTTCGAGGCAAGTAAATTTTAACTTTCTGTAATTAGGATTTAATTTGTTTTATGGTTTATCTTATCTTTCAAGTCTTTAATTGTTTATATTTTTCATTAATGT
>JBCNJP010002245.1:0-24346 GCA_039602395.1 Deinandra increscens subsp. villosa | reverse complement strand
AACTGATGTTTTTGGTTATTTTTTGACATAAAAATTAATGTAAACAACTTTGATGCTTTTATCAGAGTGATACTGATAATTTCACTTGTATAAGGGTCGTCATTCATGGGATTCATCACTCTAATCGAAGTTGGTCTTTTGTGCCTTGTAAACGTGGTGCTTCTGGCGTATGGAAAGCCTTGGTTTCTTCTTGCAATAATTTGGAAAGAATAGGCGCCAGATTGGACCCTCGCTAAACGGAGGATAATAGTCAATGGAAGTGGGATGGTGACTGTTTCGGGGACTTTTCTGTAAAGTCGGTTAGACTTCTATTGGAAAAGGCTAGATCCTTAGGGCCGGATATGGGCGAAGTCTAGTGCAAATGGGTGCCACGGAAGGTGAATATATTTTTTTGGCATGCAAAACTTGGTCGCATTGCTACTAAAGATTCTCTCGATCAGGGGAATATTGGGGACAGATCAAGGTTCTGCCCGTTGTGCAGATGTACGTTGAATCGACGGATCACATTCTTACCGGGTGCCTCATAGCCTCGGTCGTCTGGCAAGCGATGGCTTCTTGGTGCAACATTCCCCTGATTTTCGCTTTCTCGGTAAAAGACTTGTTGGGCATTCATAAATCGATTAGTGGGGATCCTATGAGACATGAATTTATGTCATTCTCACAAATTGTTGGTGCATTTGGAAATCAAGAAATGAGATGATCTTTAACAACAAAACCCCTTCGATGAAAGCAATCTTGCCCAACATCAAGAGTTTATGCCACTTTTGGATCTAGAGCAGGGCAAACATCACGTCCCTTTTTGGCCTGATTGGTGTTTTTGTAACATGTAGCTTGCTTTGTTTTCTGTTGTTTCTGTGGGTTGGTTTTTCTTTCCTTTGTATGGGTTTTGTTTGGCTATCTCCTTGGCAGTCTGTTTAAATGGAGATCCTTTCACTGTTCAAAAAAAAAAAGTAAAAAACACAAGTCTTAGGAGACAGGTAGGGGTGTTCATGGTTCGGTTTCAACACGCGAAACCGTCCAAACCGGTCATCGGTTCGGTTTTGTGGTCGGTTTTTTATCTTTACGAACGGTCGGTCAGTTTCAAAAAATTTAAACCGTTATGAACGGTTTGGTTTACGGTTTATTTGAAAAACCGGTCGTAAAAACCGGACCGGACCATGTACATATAATAAATAATATATATATATATATATATACAGGGGCGGCTCCGAAAACCCCAAAAAAATATTGGCCCTAGGCGAAATAAAAAATAGGCCCTTATAATATAAAATCAAAACCGCATATATAAAAAGTCAATAATGTATCAAAAATTGTATTAACAATTGACAAAACCAACATTTAAATACATAAACAAACCGTGAGTCCCTCTTAGCATTTATAGCAAATTTTTCTATCAACTCTTCACAATCAACATTCTCTAATATATCGTTATAAATATAGGTGAGTGCCGACTAAAGAGGGTTTTGGGAGGAGCCGAGGAGGAGGAGCGACATTTTGTGTTTAAACCAAAAAAGAATTAAATAAAAAAGAGAAGTTCTGGTCTATTATTTCGTTTGGGTATAAACAAAAAAAAACAGATTATAAACATAAAGTTGACAAAAATAGTCAGTATCACCGGCCTTCCTTAATAAAAAAAAAATGGCTAATGCATGTTTCGAACCTGCGGCGTCCAACTTAACATCAAAATTAGTTGCCAATTGAGCTGGTGTTATATTTGTTATTAGTTAGCGAAATATAAAATAAGTACTTCAATCTGTCTGATATATATATATATATATATATATATATATATATATAACAAAAGTTTTTAAAATTTCCGGGCCCTCCAAAATCCCGGGCCCTAGACGGTCGCCGATCCCGCCTATGCCCGGGGCCGCCCCTGTATATATACAACGTTTAATAACAAGTAATCTGGAAATTAGACATGTTTTCATCCTGGAAATCTAGTATACTATTGTTTATAGGAAAAATAGATTTTAATAATACAAGTTTTCTCTTATTGGCGGATAATAATACGAGTTTTGAAATTTACTCACAATAATACAAGTTATCAAGGTGTTGGATTCTAATGATACACCGTTAGTTTTTTACTAACGGTGTTAGTAGTTTACTGATGTGACATTTAATGTGTTCATTTTTACAATTATTATAATAGAGGGACTGATTTTAAAACTTTATATTTAATTTTCTATATACAAATAAAAAAGAAAAAAGAAGGAAAAGAGGACGCTAGGTTCCGGTGACCTCCTGCCTTCGTTCACCGACAACTTCAGGCGACCTCCGGCGACCTCGTTTTCCCGACGACCTCGTCTCCACCTTCTCAACGCCAACCGTCAAATCCTCGAACGCAAATTAGAAACCGCGGTTGTTGGTGGTCATCGGAGTGCACCAAGAAGACGCCACCGCCGCCGTAGTGGTGAAACCCTAACCGCCAAAGTGGAAGATGGAGCAGAAAGTTGAGTTGTGTTGGGTCTTCACAAAGGAAGAGTACACGATCGATTGGTGTGTGAGATGGCGAGGAATCGCCACGGTGAGGGTCGCCGGAGCTCGGCTCACCAGTCAGAGGGTTAGCCGGCGTTCTCCTTATTGCCTCGTTCTCCCTTGAAATGGGGTTAAAGAACTTAGGGGTTTTTATTTTATTTTATATTAATCCCTCCTTTTTAAAGATATTACAAAACCAGCCCCTCCATTTTAATAAGTTGGTTAAAAAAACACATTGAATGCCACCTCAGCAAATGACTAACACCGTTAGTAAAAAACTAACGGTGTATCATTAGAATCCAACACCTTGAAAACTCGTATTATTGTGAGGAAATTTCAAAACTTGTATTATTATCCGCCAATAAAGCAAAACTTGTATTATTAAAATCCAATTTTTCTTGTTTATATTATGAAATTTAGTATTTACATTATGTTTTGAAGGTTACATGTTCTATTTAGAGGTGGATTTTGTATTAACAAATTAGAAATGACAAGTATAGTAGACTAGCTCATATTCTTATTCTCACATTTGATAAAGTTGATTTCGAATTTTCTTTTAATTTAAATTTTATATTCTAAACTTATATTGAAAGCCTAGATATCCTAAACCATGAAATCAAACCGAAACCAAACCGGAAGTAACGGTTCGGTTTGGTTTGGTTTTAATTTTTAACGGTTCGGTTTAGGTTTTCGATTATTAAAAACCGTAACTAACGTTTTGGTTTACGATTTGACCCAAAAACCGTAAAAACCGGACCGCGAACACCCCTAGAGACAGAGATCCCGCCTTGTATTTAACATTTCCTAAATCGATTTTTAACATTGGCGCAAGTCGGGCCCGGCTTTAAACCTCACTTAGGCTATGTGTAATCGGGCGTTATAGCCCAAAAAACCCCAATATAGCGCCCAACATAGCGCCAGTGGGCACCCCCCCGGGGCGCCATGTTGGTGAAACCGACGAGAGGCGTGAGGGGCATAGCGCCCTCTCACTTTGACCATTTTCAAATTCTAGCCGTTAGCTAGCCATTTTCAAATAAATAAATGTGATTAGGTAATGATTAGGGGGCTTTATGACTACACACCCATCCCCCATAACTAGGGGTGTTCAAAACCGGATACCCGGAATTTCGGATATCCGGATTTCGGGTATCCGAAAATTTCGGATATCAGTTTTCGTTGTCCAAGTCCGAAATTTCGGACTGGACTCGGATAGTTAAAACGGATATCCGAAAATTCAGTTTTTTTTAAAAAAAACCACAATTTAAACAAAAAAACGACAAAACGACAAAACAAATAAACATATTCCAAGTCTTCAAATACAAATAAACATAAGTTCGACCTAAAAAACGACAAAACAAATAAACATAGTCCAAGTATTCAATAATTCCTTATTTTTTTAATATAAAACTTATTTTAATTTATTTAAATTTTCGGATACCGGGTATCCGAAACTTCCGAAAATTTTGTAAATTCTTGTCCAAGTCCAAGTCCGAATTTTCGGATATCCGAAATTCCGGATATCCGAAATTTTCGGATAATTCGGATACGGAATTTCGGATAATTCGGATACGGATTCGGACTCGGATATTTTTGAACACCCCTACCCATAACCCCCTTTTGCCACGTCACTGCCACATGTCACGTAATGTCCCAATGATGGAGCATTATGACTACACATAGCCTATCCCTACCCATAACCCCCTTTAGCCACGTCACTGCCACATGTCACGTAATGTCCCAATGATGGAGCATTATGTATACACATAGCCTGTGTACACTCTAGAGGCCGATCCGATGATCTGATTCCCGCTAAAACCATTATCACTCATGAACACAAATTCTCTTCGCCTTCAGCAAACCCTAGCTTCATGCTCCCAAGTAAGTCCTTCCTTTCTCTTTATTTCTGTACATAATCACAATCACACACGATTGAGTGCACTGTGCGAGCTAGGAATTTGTTGATGGTACTGTTTGGCAGTCAATCGCTGATGGAGACTTCAAGAAGTCCGAGGAATCCATATCGATAGTCGTTCATTTTCTCGATTCAATATCGGATTGTGTCTCACCTGGGACCAAAGATGAACACGAATCAGAAGATTCGGCGTTTGAAGTTGTCTCACAACTACACCAGTACTTAATTTCACCTTCAACTGATCAGGTAGGTCATATGTTACTTCAGTTACTACTGTTTGGCGACTCTGTTAGTGTCAAATACAATAAAGAACTACTTTAGAATTTGAGCTTATTTAGGGTGAAAAAAAATGATAAGTTGATTGGTGGTTTTAATTACTCTCAGGCTGTTATAGATGCATTGGCATTTGAGTTGCCAAAGGCTGTAGCCAAATTTGCTTGTGCATCTGCAAGGTGTTTTGAGAATGCTGAAAAAATTATTAATCATTTCGTCAAGAGTTGCAGCCCAAGAGATATGGTTTCAATTCTTTGTGAGGTATGTTTTCTTTACTGTTATCGTCTTAAGTTGAACTTGTCAGCATTTTGATAAACATTTATCAATTGTGTTTACGACGTTAATCTCAAATCATAGCTATTGTTATAAATAAGATGCACCTTATGCTGTATTGGGGATGTTAATGGTTTGGGTTATAAAGTGAAGAACCAGCAAGCATGCTTCTTTTGAAAAGTCCCTGAGTTTGTGTTCAATTGATTAAAGTTATTGATATTGTTAGCTGTTAAAACACAGGCAATGACTTCTTCAAGTGATGGCTTTAACGATCCTTCCTACTTTACACCTCTTTTAGGAGCTCTTGCGAAAGGTATTGTTTTACTGATTTCTTCTTTTGCTTTTGGATACTTGTAGTTGATTACTAAACTGAATTTAACCGTTCAAGAGGTCGCTGGAAAAGTGTTGTACTTATTTTTCCGTGTTTTCAGCTTTTGAGGCCCTCCAGAGAAGACCATTTGAGCAAGTCAAATCAGCTCTTCCTGTTATCCTTAAAGTTTTAGAGGCCTTCTTGACAAATCCAGAAGATGAAACGGATGCAGGCTTTGTTGATTTGGTCGATAAGTCAGTTCAAATAGCCCATTCGCTTAAAGCAATCTGCATAAAACTAGTTAGTGACAACCTGTCTAGATATCTTTGTATTCTTTAGGTTTCATCTTCCATTAAATCCCTCTAATCTTACTTTTTTTTGTAATGCAACAGGATCACAAAGATAAGAAGCTCATTGCTTTATTTGGCTTATATGTTCTGCAAATCACAGTGAGAGTCCTCATACGAAGTTAAAGTCAGATTTTAGTACATTATCATATGTAAATTCAGTTAGGCCTTCATCTTGTCTCTTGTCTTATTTATGACTGCAGGCTCTTATTTCAAATAATGTGGGAGCACAGACTTCAACCTTGATGTTACAATTGTCACACTTCCTTCACTACTGTGGGTTAACGTATCTTGGTTTGATAACTGGACATGAAGTGGACATGTCTCTTGACCTTCTTTCTCAAGGTAAGAATTCAGTTTGGACCATAACTTGTTTCATTATCAGATTTAGAGTGTTGACATGGCGGATGATTATTGATTTACAAATGCATTTTCTCATACTGCCGCTCTTTTTGTTGCATATGACAATGTATAGATGATGAAGATGATCATATGAGTTGTTTTTCATACGTCAGATGTGGAGCAGCACTTACAGGTTACCTGTTACAGTTATATTTTTTTTTACTTTGGATGATTTTTGGCCGGAATATGTCTTGAACTTGGCCTGAAAATGTGCCTGGGGCTTTTGAAGCGAGGCTATAAGGCTGGGCTGGGCTACAAAATGAGTAGTTATTATTGAGATGATTGAGCTTGTGATATATGTAAACAGTACTTTGGGGAGATCTTTCTAATGAAGTTGATGATGCTACAAAGCAAGATTTGGAAGCCGTAAAATTGGAACTATTTAAAAATCAAACAAAAAGGTGGGAAGCAGTTGGCATTTTGAAGCACATATTTGCTTCCATTAATCTTCCATGGGAGCTCAAGAGACATGCCATTGACCTTTTGTTTAGCATTATGGAAGGCATTGACTTTCAACAGGCTCATGATACACCATTGGACTCTTCAGTGTACATACCTAGTCTCTATGCTTCTTTACAGGTAATCTTGCTTCATAACATGCTATTATCTAAAGGTGGGAAAATGAGTGTGTGGGGCCGGTTGGTTACCCGGTGAAAACCGGTAATTTTTGGTGTTGTTGACTAGGGACTCTTTGTGTTCACAGTTTTAAGCTTCTTATAAATATTCATATGATTACAAAAATCATATTATTTGAAGTATATTCTAAAATGCATTAAACTACACTTTGGATGACTTTGGACCTGAATTGGCTCACTCATTAGTTAATGGTGCCACATGGCCTCATCTACCATATTTCATTAGTTAGTGTCTAAAAGTCTAAATAAAATGTTCAGGCAATTCAACTGGTGATTGTATATGCTTCTGATCCACTGCTACGCAAAAAAGCCTTTGATACTTTCAAGAGGGTAAGGAACTTCGTGCTATATTCTGTATGTTCCTTTTATTGATATCCCTCGTCTCTTTTATATTATTTATTCAAGAACTATATACTTTCTTTCCAATTTGGATCAAATGGATCGTGGCCTTTGACTTTTTCTTTTTGTAAATGGATGACATCAGGTGCTTGCAGATATTCCACCTTCTTTAAGGTTTGACATTTTAATGGCTTTAACAAGAAACAGTGAGCTGTCTTCAATGGTAAGCAAATCAGCATGATTTATGATATGAATTGAGTGCAGTTTTTGGCAATAATTTGTAAAAGAACAATTGTTGGACAGATTGCAATTCTTCTAAGCTGTGTTAAAGAAGAATTGCACAGGGAATATCCCCAAAAGGTTTCAAAAGAAAATGAATATGCAAATGCAGAAAATAACATGTCACAACAGTCATCACCATTCTGGACGGCTAGAGTTCATGATTTTGTAGAGTTTGTTTTAAAGCCACCAAATGGCGGACCACCTGTTCTACCTGAATTCACCGATGCGGTAGCACTTTTGTTCCTCTCTTTTATTCTTGTTTTTCATTTAGGTCCTAAGTAGTGATGTGGATACTATAAAAATTGATATTGTGAAATTCTGTTGGAATATCTACTACACGAATAGTGACACGGGGAAATGAACCTGCCTAAACATTAGTTTGCTTCCTCTTGTAGTAGTTTTTCTTTCAATGCCACCCAAGCATAATTAAATAATATATGTTATTAAGAAAGTATAGGTTAATGTTATACCTGGCCATATGATCCAAAATTTGAAATGGTAATTTGGGTCTCTTGTATAGTTTTTTGGAACTGAGTGTTACTTATTTTCTTCATTGGTCATACTAGTTTGAAAAATAAAGTATTATTTAAGAATGGATTAGAATGGGAGGAGATGAACACTTTGACCATCACGACTACTATATAAACAAGTATACTCAACTTATTTTGACCTGAAAGCCGGCCACCTATAGTTAACTTTATTTCTAGATGACACTTGCTGACTTTCTGCAGGTATTGTCTGCACTCAACCTCTATAGATTTGTATTGATTACCGAGTCATCAGGTATTTTTTTGATAATTTTTAGTAAAGCACAATACAGAAGATATACAAGCATAAATGACATAGGAAAGTAAGTAATAAACAAGCAATAAAACAGGTCATAGCAGCAGATAAACAGAATAGGCAGCCACAAAGTCTGTATGGCTAAATTAACCAAGTCATTCCTGAAATTCTGCTTATAATGGGCACTGAATGTTGATTCCTGAACATTCATTATAGTTATAGTAATTTAAATTATTTGCAGCTCCAGTTGATCTATAAATTATATAACAAAAAATAAAAAGTGGAGAAAAGTGTTTGGGCTGACCTGCTCTAAAAAATCATGATTTCAGCCTGAATTCATTTGGCCCATTACCTAACCCACCCATTTTGCAATTGGTTACAATAACACAAAGGTAGTGGCTGAAACAGGGAATACAAACTACAGTCAAGTATTGTCAAAGAACAAGTTGCAGAAGGTCTACAGGGAATGGCTTGAACCTTTAAGAGCTTTGGTCTCTGGCGTTAGAGCTGAGACCCAGGAAGATGACAATCAAATGGCTTTATGTGGTCTTAACCCTGTTGAGTTTGTTTTATATCGATGTATTGAACTTGTTGAAGAAAATCTCAAGCACGCCACTTAGATTGCCAGGCATGTGCAAGGTTCGGAATCAACTGGTGGCTGTTGGAATTTGTTTGATTAAAGTTGTTTTTTTCGTTTCTTTTATGATTGCGTATACATAATTAATTATATTTGATTGATCCATTTCTAAGATTCTGAACTGGACTGATTATTTGTCATCATTCATACGAGGAATAGGAATGTAGAATAAAACGAGATTCTTCACATATAAGGGCAGAAACACAAAAACCTAAGATTCTAAGGATCACATTAGATGTTTTTAGCACACATTAGATGTAGTTGTTTATTAGCATACCTTATTGTAAATTGTCGTCAATTAATGCATATAATGTTGGGTGAAACTCATAAAACATATATGATGATGAAAATAGCAACTGGTAACGTTGTTGCTTTGTGACTTTGAGGTCATAGGACACAACCTTGTGTATAAATGTAGGGTAAGATGTGTACATCTGATTGCGAAAAGATCTGTCCCCTTCGGTTAGAACACCTTGACACGATATCGTGCGAGCAACGAAATTCACGTTTCTTGGCTCTGATACCAATTGTAAGTCCCAAATCCTCAGAACGTTACACGATATCGAACAATAAGCCGTGCGGAATCCGATTTAGTATGTGTCAAGTAGAGGAGATGATATAAAGAAGATTAATCAAACAAACACCAATGATAAGCAAACTTACTATTCGATTAAGGTTGTTGAATGATTACAAGTGAGCTCAAGAAATCGAAAACCTCTAGTCCCTCCTTTGCCAAAATCGTAAATCAGAGGATCAACCTAATCACATATTGTGATTATTAGGTTTATATACTACCCCTAACAAGCCCTATTAGAAATCGGTTTAGGAAGCCCAACCGAGTTCTAATCTAGCCCAAAACATAAGCCCAAAAGTAATTACAAAACTACTAAGTCTAATGTACAAGCCTCTCATAAAATATATCCCTACAATTATAGATGTTGGAGGTTATGCTCTTATAAATGAAAACTGATTCTTAGTTTGCTACTATTGTATGTGAAACAGATATTCTTGAGCGGCGCTAAACATTATGGTCATTCGAGCCTTCTTCGAGAAATGAGGATAATTTGAATTCAATGGTGTATGTATAGTTTTTTCCTTCATATATCATGCTATTTTATCATTAAGTTTCTATGTACAACAATTTTTGAGTTAAAACGTTGGTTATTTATGTTAAAAAAGTTATATAACACTCTTTTTGTAGCCTCTTGAGTTAAGACTTTGGTTATTTATGTAATAAAGTTATATAACACTCTTTTTGCAGCCTCTTGACATAAATTTGAGAGAACATGATACTTATATGTATATGAGAACATTTGTTGTTAAACTGTGTATGAGAAAAATCAGATTTTTTATTTAAAATTTGTTTTTTTCACCGTAAAAGTTACGTATTTGATTGAGTTTTTATTATTCAATGTCCTTTACATTCGAGTATGTTATTATTGTTTTTATTAGATTTTCTTTAAAAATCCCAAGCATACGATACACGGTTATCAAAGACTTAGTATACCTATAAGAAAGCATCGGTCAAATTGTTGACCAGTTCTCAAGCCCCAACCCTAGAAAAGGGAGTCGCGAGGTTATGAACCGTAATGGGTAATGCCTTCCTTTCCTAACTCACGTTTACTTTTCCCTATAAATTCATGCTTTGATTTCCTTCACACATTCACATATTCTCTATCCTCTATTCTCTTCTTTCAAACCCTAAACAGGGTCACTTTCCCTAAAATTTTCAACGACTTTCCCCTAGATCTGTTTTGCTCCTCAACTCTCTTCTTCTCGCCAAACCATAGATGGGTGGCGTTGCTGTTCTTCATCCTCAAGATTGTCTCAGCGATAATCGTGATATTTTATTATCCACGCCGTTGAAATCCCGGCGAACTCCGAAATCGAACCCTAATTTTTCGAATTCAAACCCTAATTTAACCAGATCTGAAGGCCGTAAGCGAAGTCCGCCGGCTCGTGTACGGAAGAACAAGACGATTGTAACAGATCCGCCTGCCGTTGTGGCCGCGAAAACCCTCGTCATGGGACAGGTAAAAATATTGAAACGCGGTGAACCGTTGGATGAATCACCGACGGTTTTAAACGATCGGAAGGTTACGAACGCGACGCCGACAGATGTCACCGGTGATCGGAAGGTTTACAGAGATTCTTTAAAAGTTTTATCCACGAAGAAGAAATCCGACAAGGAGAAATTCCAGAATTCAAACACTAGAATCGACAAATTGAAACTGGACGATTTTGCCCTTTCTTCAACAGATCGATTAGGACCCGACCCGGAGATGGTACCGAAGCAGATGAACAAAAACATAGCAGCAGATTTTTTCTTCGCTGGATCTGCTTTTGTGGATTCGCCACCTCCAAGTTCTCTTCCGCTACCTGGTTTTTTCACGAAGAATTTTTCTGCCGTCGTGAAGGAAGATCCGAGCACCGATCTCCGGCGGATACTCGGTTTAACACTTTCTTAGATTAAAATAATAATAATTTCAGTTTCAAGAGTTAGTACTACTTGTTAAGTTTGATGGACGGATGAGGTTTGCTTTGAATTCGCTCCCTAATTTTTATTGGGAAATTCGATTTTGAAGCAAGATTGTCTGTTAGTTGATGATGGTTAATTATGAAGAAAGAAATTAGGATGTTGAATGTAATCCGTTTGTTTTGTTTGGTGTAAGTAAAGCAGCATATTAATATCGTTTGTTTCTGTTGACTTAATCAGGCTTGTTGTTTATTGAATCGATCGATGGTTTTCACTATGAGATGGCTATCGAATAGGGCTTTACAACACCGAGACTGATTATGTCGTCTGTGGTATGTAGTTTTACGGATTCTTGATCCGAGAAAAGGTCATGGTTTCTGTGATCTGTAACGCTATTATGTTCATCTGTAACTCTTGATGGGTGGGTGTTGATTATGTCATCTGTAATACTTGATGGGTGGGGTGTTTTTGATTTCGAACATTTATCGTTTCTTGATGACAAAAGGCACAATAAGACCTAAAAAAAAACATGAATTAGCTTTTTTATTGGTGGTTTGGCTTGCACAGCAAGTTTAAGAGCTGACCCAAGAAAATAACATGAGTTAGCTTTCATTTATATTGCACCATGGTCGAACCAGATCTCACACTGTACCCCTTTTGAGTAATTCAATTTTCGTTGGGAGACGGTTCTAACTACATAGAAACCGCAACCTTTTTCGAGACCTACGTAGACCCAAAATCTACCCTTTTGAGTAATTCAAGTTTTGTTGGGAGACAGTTTTAACTACACAGAAACCACAACCTTTTTTTCAGAGACCTACTTACACCGAAAATATTGAAACGTTACTTGTAATGAAAAAATTCTGAAACGTTACTTATAGCGAACCACTTTGCCACTAAGTGTAAAAAGTAAAAGATAAAAGATAGAAATAAACATTTGACAAAAGAAAAACCGTTGCGTGGTATTCCATGGGTAGCTCCATGTGAATACCGTTGGCAATTATCGAAAGTTGGAGGGGCAAGTCGGCCATTCTCCAAAAGATAATAACTTGGTTCGCAAGTTGGCTCCCAGGAGAGATTATATCCGATGCAATTACCTGAAGGATACAAATCCTGTTTTGTTTTATTTTAAATTCTTTGTTTGTATATCTCTATTCAAGTCGGTAATAGGGTTATATATACAGCCAAGTTGAGTCATAGAATATAGTACAATTTGTAAGGTGAGGTTGAGTAATTTCCTTTCCTAATAAAATTCCAGAGTTATTTGAGTTTTATATTGTGTTTGATATCCAATCTTGAATTGGTATCGGAGCGTGGTTCGAGCACGGTGTGAGAAGGATTAAGATTGTGGTCAAGAAACAAGTCAGACACCAACCTTTCTTTGAAGTCAAATTCCATCGAGTCTTAGTAGCCAAGTAAAGCACCCAAGAATTCAAGAGGTGACTTAAAGAAGACTAAAGAAGGATTGTGAAGGATTTTCTAGAAGGGCTGGAAGGACCGGTTTCGCCAAGAACACCGGCCAAATCACCGATTCTCGGGTCGAAGGATACTTTTGTTTCCTATTACGCCAAGAACAAGACACATCTAGTAATGGGAGACTCGAGTTCGGCAACAGAGAAGGAGACAGGAACAACGTCATTGAAGTGCTCGGTGTTGAATGATACAAACTACACCGTTTGGGCCATGCGCATGAGAACGATATTCAACGTGCATGGGGTGTGGGAGATGATTGACCCGGGGACGAGAACCGACGCAAAGTAAAACTATTTGGCCATTGAGTTGCTATTTGAGGCTTTACCGAAGGACAAAATCTTGCAAATCGGGAATCTCGACACTGCTAAAGCCATGTGGGACGCGATTAAAACTTATCATCAAGGAGTTGATCGTGTTATCAAAGCTCAACTCCAAACTCTCATGGCGGAATTCAAAGCGTTGAAGATGAAGAACGAGAGTACTGTAGGAGAGTTTGCGTCAACAATTCGAGGCTTAGCATCAAAATCTGCTTCATTAGGAACTAAAATTGATGAAGAAAGACTTGTTAAGAAGTTCCTCCATGGTCTATCAAAGAAGTTTATACACATAGTGGCGTCGATTGAGCAATTGCTTGATATGAAGACAGTTACTTACGATGACTTTGTAGGACGAATGAGGGCTTACGAAGAACGGGTCAAAGACGAGCGGGTAAAAGGAAGGGTGAAATTCGATGGCAATTTATGTGTAGAGATACAAGGAAGAGGTACACTTGCATTGGAGAGCAAAATCGGCGAGCAAATCACTCTTAAAGACACGTATTACATACCGAGCCTTAAGAGGAATATTGTGAGTTTGAGATAGGTCACGGAAGTAGGATACAAGGTAATAATGGAGGATGACTTATTTCCTTGATTCAACAAAACTCGAAGAATTGTGTTGAGAATCTTCCGTGTATCCAACAGATTGTACAAAGTGAATCTACAAGGCTCACAATTGACATGCATGATGACCAAAATTGATGACTTAAGCACCTTATGGCATACCCACTACAGACACTTAAATTTCGAGGGCCTGCAAAAGATCTCGAAAGGAATGGTACGTGGAATTCCGATTCTAAACTGTCCCACTAATTCGATTTGCAATGCTTGTGTTGTTCGAAAGCAGGTTTGACAACCGTTCCTAGATGTTACAAGATTCCGAGCAACGAGACCACTTCATCTAGTCCATGCATATGTATGTGGTCCTATCACTCCGTCGACACCATCCAGAAACAAGTATATTTTTCTCATTGTAGACTATTATTCGAGACACATGTGGTCCTACCTCCTTAAGAGAAAAGATCAAGCCTTTCAAGTGTTCAAGAAGTTCAAAGGTTTGATCGTAGCAGAAACCGGTTACAAAATCGGTGTATTACGAACCAATCGAGGAAGGGAGTTCACATCCCAAGAGTTCAAGGAATGGTGCGAGACCAAAGCCATACGAAGACACTTAACCGCCCCGTATACACCTCAACAGAACGTGGTGGTGGAGAGACGAAATAGAATTGTAATAAATACGGTTCGAAGCATGCTGAACTACATGAAGGTTCCTCAAGAATACTGGGGTGAAGCAACTATGCAAGCAATATATATTCTTAACCGCTTGCCTACGATAGCAACTGAGAATATAACACCCTACGAAGCCTTGAAAGGAGTAAATCCTAATGTCAAGCACCTAAAAGTTTTTGGATGCATCGGCCATGACGCCATGTACATTTAGCTCAAGTAGGTCAAAAGAAGCTCCATGAACGGAGTAAACCCATGGTATACTTCGGACCAGAACCGGGTACGAAGGGCCATCGTATGTATGATCCAGAACTCAACAAGATTGTGATTAATCGAGACGTTATATTTGATGAAAGCGCGGGATGGTCTTGGATCAAGAACATAACTCAAGAAGCAACTGAATTCTATATAAATGGGTATTATGAAGACCAGGGAAAGACAAATGATGCCAAGTTGTTTGATGATAATCCAGGTCATGATGTACAAGTTCACGAGGATTTGGATATGCCTCAAATTAATCAACATGACGTGGCCCATCAGAAGCTATGCATGAAGAGGAACACGCCAACCCATCAAATGAAAATACCTTACGTAGGTACCATAAGCCAAGGAAAGTACCATCAAGATTAAATGAATATATAATTGAATATGGGTTAATAGGATAGTGGTGAATAGTTACTCCCAACTTTTAAAAATGAACCAACATGGAACCTCAAACTCGACACGAAGGCGCTCTATGGACTTCGTCAAGCTCCTCGAGCATGGAACCTCAAACTCGACACGACTCTAAAAATGTTACGTTTCACGAGATGCCAACATGAGCAAGCTATTTACAAGAAACATGAACAAAATAACTTGGAAATTATAGGCATATATGTGGATGATCTAATAGTTACCAAAAGTTGTCCAAATCAAATTAAAAGATTCAAGAAGAACATGGAAGCACAATTTGAGATGAGCGACCTTGGCTCACTGTCATATTATTTGGGCATACAAGTAGCTCAAGAAAGGAATGAAATCTCAATACGCCAAAGCACCTATGCCATGAAAATTCTAAAACAGGCGGGAATGGAAGATTACAACATAGCCAAATGTCCCATGGAGCCAGGTATGGTTTATTCTATAGACAAAAACGGTGAACCGATAATGTGATAATCTAGAAAACCTGAGGTGAGGATCTGGAATTTTCTTTTACTTTTGAGTAAACTATTAAACTATGATCTTTACCATTGAGTAAAGCGTGAAACGTTATATATTACTGTCGAGTAAAAGGCTATAACTTGATTCTTACTATATGCAATGAATTTGCAACTTTCAAACTCGTGTAACTTATACGCTTAACAACGTGGTTTCGATTTTAATTTTTGGGACATAAATTATTTAACGAGGGAAGGATGTGACATTTTGGCCCTTCGTGTAGGACCCAAACATTAGAAACGGATAAAACCGATAAAAACCGGCAAACTAGGAGATGCGTATATAGGCTTAGTATGTTAATTAAGGTAATAGAAGAGTTTAGTAGCCCTAAATAACCTCACAACCATCACAAATAAGTTGGAGTCTTGAAAGATTGGTGACTAACTGAAAACTGCTATGTATTGTGAATTACGTGCAAACTGATATGTGAATTTAATCGTGTGTTTGTAAATTATTATATGGCACATTTATACTTGATTTAATTGGAATTTATGTTATAAAAACAACGATAAATATTAGAAAAGTCAAATCATTGAAAACCGTGATGAAAACATCAAAAAACGTAAAAAGTCAACAAAAGTCAAAACGCTGCCGGACAAGAAATACGCTTGGAGAGGATTTTTTAGCAGAACCTTAATTCTCCACTATTTAAGCATCATTAGCCTCCACTACCTCATTTTACAAACACACAACGACCCAAAATCATCAATATCTGTTGTTCTTGTGCTCCTACATCAAAGTTTACTCACTTTT
Source organism: Deinandra increscens subsp. villosa (assembly GCA_039602395.1). NCBI lineage: Eukaryota > Viridiplantae > Streptophyta > Magnoliopsida > Asterales > Asteraceae > Deinandra > Deinandra increscens. The sequence continues at coordinate 8,229 of JBCNJP010002245.1, read as the reverse complement.
TTTTGAATATTTGAAGATCCAAGCCCTAATTTCATCCTAGTTTCATCATAGATTACCAGTATGTGTTTCTGTAAACTCGTATTGCCACGATCTAGTGATTTAAAGATTTTCTTTCAGCTTTGGCAACACCCCAATGTTGATCAGAGGGTTTAACCTTAGGAGTAACAGTCTTCATTGCCTTAGGTTTCTGCACCATCATCGACTTAGACTTCACAGACTCCTGAGATGAAACCCTTTGAGTTTTCGGATAATAGGGTTCATAAGGGCGATAAAGACAGTTTCTAGCAATATGACCAGCGATACCACAATTAAAACAAGTCTGCTTCTTTAGATAGAAGTCAGACGTGTACCCATTTGTCTTCGGTGGCTGATATGAAGCTGGTTTGCCTTGTGTATGCTTCTTTGGTTTGACTGCAGCTTAAAATTTGACTTTCTGCTAGTTTGTCGAAGCCTGTGTCGAACCTGTCTTTACTGTCTTTGTGCTTCCTTGATTCTTTGACGTTGAAGCACCATTCTTGCAATTACAACGACAACTGCATGATCCAACTGAAGAAATGGGAGACACAGCTACTCCCTTGAGTTTTTCATTCTTCACTCCAGCTGTTGGTTTCATACTCGGATGCTTGATGGTGATCTTTGGCCTCTCAACTTTAGGTTCACTTATCACTCCATCGGTTATTCCCTTGAACTTGGAGGAGAAGGATGGTAATTCATATCCTACATCTGGTTCTTGGTCAAACATTGATCCGGATGTCATAAAGATCTTCCCCTCAGGCCGTGTCGTCAAGATCACCTTTTCCCTTTTGACTTCGTCAATTACTTTGAAGCATGGGGTTTCAATTTTAGGGTATGGTTTTAACTCTATCCCAGCATCAGCAGACTTAGAGTTATGACACCTGTCATATTTCTGACACTTAGCATCATTGTCTGATATATCCTTTACTCTCCCTTCACCATAAGTCATGTTTGCTTCATTATCAATTTCTTCTTGAGTCAATGGTGTAGTTCCAACCAAGACACTATCAATAGGAGGAGCAGCTTCTTTATAATCAGACTTGGTTCGTTCAACCTGTTCCTCACTAAGAAGTATTCCTATAATGTCTCTGGGAACTGGTGGAGGAATAATGTTGTTTGCAGACAGAGACTTATCAGACTTTTCTGACCCAAACCCATTTTATCTTTCCCAACTTGACCAGTTACAACAACATGTGACAATTCCTTTCCAGCATCGAGCATTCGCTGATTTCTTTCCTGATTGCAATCATACTTGACCTGTAGCTCATCATATTTTTGCTGCAGTTCAGTTAATTTCTGTGTCAGCTCAGATATCTCAATCCTAGCCCGATCATATAATATATTCTTCTCCGTTGCTAGCTTTCGATATTTCTCAATGTCTAATTTTTGAGCTTTTACCTTCTCCTCATTCTTTTGCCTTCTACCCCTGAATGAACTCCTTTCGCATTTTATCTCAAACAGTTCTATCTCATAATTTTTACAAATTTGCCTAAGTCCAGGAATTAAACGTGCACAAGTAGGATTGGGGCATATCTTAGTTTCGTCAACTTCAGCTGCGAAAGAATCCTTGTTCTCAACCATATTATTTTCTTCAACCTCTGAACTCATTTTCTTTCTTTAGATATGCAGCTTCTGAAAATTTTGAAAAATTGGCAAGAACGGCAAAATTACTATTCAAGGAATAGTGTCAAAAACTTAAAACTGAAAAACGGAGGCCTTCGGAGTGGAATTTGGGGGTCCAAACGAGCTCCCCTGGACATTAGTCAGGGTAATTCTGGGGCTCGGTGTCACGAACGTCGTGTTCAAATTTGAGCCTCTAACTCCAAACGACTTAAAAGTTATGACCGTTTCCGTGAAAGTGTGAAATAGTGACTTTTTGCCGTAAACCAACCCTGTTTCCGATCGTAATCCGTATTTACGATCGTAATCACCAGTTTACGATTATAATAAAAGCTGGATCGTAATCACCAGATCGTAAACGCTGATTCTGATGAAGTTGGGTCATAAACTCCGATTCCGATAAGAATTTGTCGTAAACTCGATTCCGGTAAGAAAATGTCGTAAACACGAGATTCCGACAAAGTTCAATCGTAAACTCAAACTTCCGGATCGTAAACTGATAAAAATCAACGCTTTAAGTCGTAAACTTTAATCTGATGATGATCTTCAAGAACACCAATCGTAAACACCGAAATCCACCCAGAAACTGATCGTAAACACCAAGAACAGCAAGAACAGTGATCGTAAACACGACGAACAGCCCAGAAACAACAGCAAACTCGATCGTAAACCTGATAAACTCAAGAAAAACTCACAGAAACTGTTAGATCTTCTTGAATCAATATCGTGAGAACCACGAAACACTCGTTTCTTGGCTCTGATACCAATTGTAGGTCCGAAAACAACCGTTCACGATATTCTATCAATCACGAGTGCGGAATCCAAGTGATTGATTGATTCAAGATAAGAGAAGAGAAGAAACACGAAGAATACGATGAATAAACGTTAAAAACCTGAACTTTGCACACAAGAAAACTTGTCGGGTACAAAACCAGAAATCGTAAACTCTCTTCTCTCTCTCTTGATTACGATTACGATCGTGAACACCTTGAAGCTCCTCTCAAAGTCGTAATCAGTAACCCCCTTACAAGGAGAACCATTATGGTTTATATAGGCACCCCAATGGGTTTACTATTGGGCATCTTGAGTCATAAACCCAATAGTAAACTCAAGCCCAACCATAAACTAGGCTACATACAATAACCAAACTAGTCTACTAAACTAATGAAACCCTCTAAGCCCAGCCCAACATATTTAATATTACAATCCTCATAATCTAGCCTCTACAAACAACGAAGTGGTCAATACTCTGAACACGCAGAGAAAGTCCGATGAATTATACGAAACACCAAGAAAATAAAGCAGAACCTCAAACAAATAACAATCAAGTCGATCTTTCGATATGCAAAGAAAGTCCGATCGTTTGAGAAAATAAAGAAAATCAAACAAGTTTAAATCTTTGCAAAATGAACACATGTATACACAGTGACTTCTCATTGTTCTTTTCACATATACTTTTCGTGATATATCTTGAGATACGCATCAAGATGTTGTCCACTAGGTCAAGCATCAGATTTAGTGTATATCACATTTGTATACTTTCTGATTTGCCGAGCATACCTTACACATAGAACAATGATCTTATGACTTTTTCACTTACTCTATCCATGAGTCAGACAACGTTAGCCAATGTATCATCATTTCCCAATCACATCGGATACAATTTCTCATTTTTCAATGTTTTTGAATTATCAAAATTTCTCCCCCTAAAAATGACAAACTCTATTTTTTAGATTTTCATTTTTACCATTTGAAAAGCAACACTATTTTTGTATTTTTCAAAAAAACAAACCCCCCCTCAAACTGAGACGGAGTGAAAAACAAAACATAATTGATCAACCAACACGGATACTAGCATTTTAGCATTTGGGAAACACATGATTTTGAAAATAATTTGGAAATTCATTTTAAGTTAAACACAGATATTCCAATACCAGTTACTAATAGGTCTTCTTGAAATACATGCTGACAAATAAAACGTTAGTTGCATTGGGATCGACCCAATTCAACAGCGTCGGGTCGCCCGATGTCTTTCACATAGTCCTTGTTGGCCTTGGAAACAATTATCGTTTTCCATATCATTGATAAAGAAATTTTTTGATCAGAACCTGAAACTAACTCAACTTACGTCTTTGGTTGGGACCAAAACGGCTTACGAGTTGATTTATACTTGGAGGACCATGGTTCATAAAAATATTGACCATTTGTATCCACATATTTTGCATTGTTGTGGACATATGTAGTCGTTGGACAATTTGCAGCAAGATGTCCAGGTCAACGACATGCATATCAAATTCTTTCACAAAGTTTTGGTGAAAATTTGTAACCAAAAGAATGATCAGAATCAAATGAATCGAAGAAATTAATGTAAAAATCATACTTGGGAGATAAACTTCGTGGTAAATAGTATGAACCACTTGAAGAACCTCCAGAATAAAAATGACCATTTCTTGATGTAAACAAATTTGGCCTCTTCTGTTGTGCTTGCCTTCGTTGATTCTGAGCTTGTTGAAGAACCTTTTTCTTTGGTTGTTGTTGAGGTTGATGAAGCTGAACATTCTTAACAATAACTTTCTTCTTTTCCTGTTTTGTCTGTTGTGCTGGAACATCCTTGATTTCATAACCCAAACCTTTATACTTGTAGCCAGATTTTTTTGAAGATTCAACTTGAGAACCAGAAGCATTTCTTGTATTAGCTTCTCTAGCTTTAATATCCTTCAGCTTGTTCTTACGAATAAATGATTTAGCAATTTCAGCTTCAGTTGAAGTACTAACAGACTTCTCTCTCTTATCATATATCTTCTCATCTTCCAAGAATGATGACCACGCATCAAACTTTGGAACGTTACTAGCTTCAAATTTCTTCTTTCTAGACTTAGATTTCCTTTTCTTTGCAGGGGGTAGGAATTGCAAACTTTGAATAATCATCCATTTCTACATTTGGATTCACAAAAGCAGATGGAATACTTGACACATCAACTGGTGATGGAACATTATGTAAATCATTCTCAACACTTTCTTCACTCTTCTCTTGTTTGTAGATGTAATTCAGAAATGTCGGTGACAAATTTCAATTCTTTATTTGACGTTGCAAATCCAGAATCTCAATTTTAAATTCAGAGATCTTCACTTGAGCATCCAATAGCTCTTTCTGAGAAGCAAAGAACTGCTCCGATAATTCATTATATTCATACTTATGTCTCTTTCTCAAGTCACACTCTTCCAAAACTTCTTCGATGACCTTTTCCCATTTCTTCTTGAAATAATTAATATCTTTTGTTAAAATTTCATTTTTTTTTCTCGGAAAAGAACATTCTCATCTCGAAGTTTGGAAAGTTCTCCTTGAAGACTAATTACTTTTCAGCAGCTTCAACAACAATCTGATTAGCTTTTTCATATTTCTGTTGAATAGGATAAGCCTTTTAGAATAAAGTTTCAAAATCTTCATCAACTTCCAAAGCTTCAGCTTTAGCCTTTTCACATTCAACAAACAATTCATCTTTTTCTTTCATCAAATTCTCATTGATCTTAACAAGTTCAACAAACTTTGCACATATTAAAGAAATTTCCTTCTGAGGTTCATCTATATCACTATCATCCCCTTTATCATATATCGCACAAGAACTTGTTTCAGAATAGAATCAGTCAGACCACCATCCATGTGTGCATTCTCAAAAAACAGTAACACAATGTCTTTTATCTGATAACCCTTGACTTCCTGATTCTAAACCACTCGATGCTGAATCATATGACGTTGAACCACTTGATTTGGAACCAGTCTTAGGTAAACAATCATTAATTTTCATGGTCTAAATGTCTACACAATGTTGAACAACATTTTGAATATTTGCCATATCATCAGACAATGTACCTTTCTCACCTTTTTCTTTCAACGCATTCCATTTATCTTTAGCAGTGTGATACACTGTTAATTGAAGATACAACTCTCTTGAAAGAGCAGTTTTGAGAATGTCTCTGGCTTTTTCTTCATTATCTATATAAGCCACTTCTTCTTGTGAAATATGTTGATGTATTTTTACATGTCCACTTCCATTAGTAGGTCATTTGAATTGCTTATCTATTATCTTCCAAAACTCTTTGAAATGTTGATTGATGTAAATTTCAAAATCAACTTTCTAATCATGATAATCTTCCAACTTTAACAACTTAGGTATACTTTGACTTCCCATAATTGTTTGAAAATGATTCATCTTTTACCGAAATATGATGCTTTAAAAACTTCAAATGCAAAAACGAAGATAATAGAAGTGGATTTCGGGTATCAAAACGGAGGGTACTAGCCGTAACTCTTAACGAAACTCAAGTTACGCCAGTTTTAGTGAAACAACCCAAAAATCACAATCTAAGACTTGAATTGCAAACTGATGAACGAACCGGTCTGAACTGAAATTTGTTGAACCCAAGTGATCTGAACTGAGATGATTTAAGATGATTCGAACTGGTTCCAAACTGAAACAACTTAACCGAACTGTGACTTTGAGTACACGAACTCAACCGTACTGAGATTCACCAAACTGAATCCGAACTGAAACTTCGCTAGACTGAACTCACCCGAACTCAGCCGAACTCGCACTTCGCTTGACCAAATATACCAGAACCCAACCGAACTGACACTTCAGAGAAGTTATTTTTCAAACAGACAGTTCTTCACGCGAACTCAACCGAACTGGAACTGTTGGGCTATACTTTATGAGGCATGAACATTATAGTGGGCTAACTTGAAGTGGGCTTAGGAGGTTTATGATTGTGGGCTTAGGAGGTTTACGGTTATGGGCTTATTGGGCCGGCTTCTTATTGGGTTTATGATCCGAATTAGGGTTTTGTAATGGGTATTATATAAACCCACTTAGTTTATGATTCAAGAGTTAGTTGTTGTTTACGATTTCCATATTCACTCTTGTATTTTCGATCAGATACTTCAATCTCAAGAAAGTTAGTGTTCATCATTCAAGTTTTGATCTTTTTGTGTTGTGTTTCACTCATATCAAGTCTATTTCATCTACTTTCTCTTGAATCGATCTCGTACAAGGTTTCCGCACTTGTTCGAGATTAAGATATCGTGAACGGTTGTTGATCCCGGACCAATAATTGGTATCAGAGCCAAGAATCTGTGATTCAAGGTTCTCACGGTATTGGATTCAAGCATTTTCTGGAAAAGGTTTGAGTTTTTGAAGGTTTCGAGGCTGTTCTACGTGTTTACGATCAAATTTGCTACTGTTCCTGAGTTTACGATCAGTTTCTGGGTGTGTTTGAGGGTTTACGAGTGGCTGTTCTTCGTGTTCTTCATCAACTTGGTGTTTACGATCACAGGAATCGAGTTTACGACTTCAAGAAGCAGTTTTTGACAGTTTACGATCAGAGAATTAGTGTTTACGACTTCAAGTTCGGTGCTTTGGGTGTTTACGATTTTTTCAACCGGAATCAGGGTTTACGACAATTCTTACCGGAATCTTGATTACGACATTTCTGGATCGAAATCGGTGTTTACGATCCATTTTAATCGGATTCAGTGTTTACGATTTCTTTCATCGAAATCGGAGTTTACGATCAGGAGATTACGATCCACTGCTTGACTCAATCGTAAACGGGTGTTTACGATCAGAAACTCACATTTTGGACTTTTGGACTTTTAGTTTTAAGTTTTCCTAAGCTTTCGTTATGGATTTCGAACCGAGCATGTACCAAAAACTGGACTTTGAGATAGGATCAACTACACGTCCTCCTAGACTCACTTCTGCTGATAACTTCCTTGAATGGAAATACAGATTCCAGAATCATTTGAAAAGTGTAGATCTGAGACTTTGGAGATCTGTTGTCAATGGACCGTTCATTCCCACACACACTAAAGCAGGAAAGATAGGAGTGGTAAAGACTGAAGCAGAGTACTCAGATGACGATTGGGAGAGATGCAACAAGGATGAGAGGGCTTATGTAATCATGACTATGGCTTTGACATCGGAGATTGCATAAGGGTTTAAGAAGTATAAGACTGCAAAGAAGCTATGGGATGCTCTTGAAGTAGCATATGAAGGTAATCCCGATATCAAGGCTAGCCGTAAACAGATGCTGAAGCAGAAGTTCAACTTATTCAATCATATTCAAGGAGAGTCCTTTGAAGCTCAAGTTCAAATATTCGTGTCTTTAATTACTGAGATGTCAAGCTATGATGTTGAACCTGAACAGGAAGACAAGAATCTGAAGCTCTTAAACAACTTACCCAAGAATTGGAATACAAACATCTCAATCATCAAAGATAACAACAAGCTGGATGAATTAACTGTTGATGAGCTTATCAACAAACTGAAATTGAAATTGATTGATGATAAACAACGGGAGCTGAATCATCTGAGTTCACTGAGTATGACTGGAAAATTAAGTCAGGCTCTCTTGTCTGAAGATGTGGGATCAAAGCAAGCTGGGAGTTCATCTGGAAGTGATTCAAGTGCCAACCCAAAGTCAACTGCATTCGTGGCACGATCACAAGCTAGTTCTAGTTCGAGTGGAATGGTCAATTCTGAAGAGGCAAATGCCACCAATGATCCCAACTTTGCACTCGGAATGGGATTCATGAAT
>JBCNJP010002244.1:0-65082 GCA_039602395.1 Deinandra increscens subsp. villosa | reverse complement strand
GTTGAGTTGACCGGTTGAAATAAATAAATCTGAAGTAGGGATGGGTAATCATGGGTTAATGATTAGATTAGACCAACATAGTCCGACACCAAATGAGATGAAAAATAAGGACCAAAGACCAGACCGACTTCGTGTGGTGTGGGCCAGTCTCGGCTGACCCGGTTTTGTTGATCAGTTTTCATGGGTCAGCGTGCTAGATGTCCACTCCTACGGAGATCATGGGTTAATGAGCGTACCGCCTAAGTGTTAAGTCGGCATATTTTAATTTATTTTCATTCTTAAACCTATTTAAAGGATTGTTTAGGGTTTTTTTTAAGGAGAATTCGGTTCCAGCCGAACCCAAACCTTCCAGAGACGAATTTTGGAGTTTCTTTTCATCCTTGAATGTGTTTTTGATGTCAATAATGTCAGGCTAAACTACTTTGATTATCCCGGGTGAACGGTTTGTTATTTTATCTACTTATTCATGTTCTTGACTATGAATTGTTCCGGTTTTTTCTTGCAACTATTGAGCATCCGCATGCCAATTTCATTTAATTAACTAGTAGTCTAGTGTGAGTGTGGTAAACCGTCATATCCAGGATTCCTTGCTCCAAGGATTAAGCGGCTTGCATAAGTGTTAGGTTATTAGGTTGAATAGGCAATGGATGATTATGTCTATGTAGTATTCTTAGTCAGATAATTGAATTAAGGTGATAGTTAGCAAACCCCGGATCCTTGGGTAATTAATCTCTCATAATTTTTGTTTTCTAATCAAAGTCAATTGTTTCCTAAAAATTATATTCAATTATAACCAAAACAAGATTCATGACAAGCTTCAGAATTTAGGGTAATTGTAGATTAGAATAGTTTGTTAGCATAATTTAGAGTAGTGATAGTATTCTAGATTTGTTAATTAGGTTAATAAATTAGGTCTAAAACTAAAGTCATTAGGAATCACTTAACTCCCCTGGATTGACACCCTACTTACTCTAGCTATAGGTTATTTAAGGTTAGTTTAGGTATTTGTAACGACCTCGACAGCCGTTATCAGCCATTCAACATTTCCAATTCCCGAGCTTGTAGTTTACCCGTCAAAGCATGAAATGACAATGTTGAGAACTCTTTATCTTGAGTAAGCAATAAGACATAATTCTCCTATTTTTTCTGGCAAAGCTTCCAGCAACTTCTCTTTCAATTCATCATCTTTCTTCTTTATATCTACCACTTTCATTTCACTAATCAGATGTGAAAACCTTGACACAAGAGCAATTATCTTCTCAGTAGGATAATGTTGAAAATTGTCGAATTCTTTGTTAAGGACTTTTCTCTTGATCTTCTTATACTGATCGTTTCCTTCACATCTTAAAGCTAAAGCATCCCATGACGTTTTAGATTATGTACATGTATTGAACTGATGCAATAAATCTTTCGGTAACGCCATAGTAAGAATTCCATAAGCCTTATTTTCAAGTTTATAACTTTTCTTTTCTTCAGCATTGAAATCTCATCTCTTTAACTTGTCCTCCAGCATCAGTTGGACGTTTATAACCATCCTCAATTGGAATCTATAGATCAATATCATTGGCACTAACATATGCTTTCAATATTTTCTTCCAACTATGATAATCTTCTAATTGTAATAACTTAGGAACTTTCTGGCTTGTTCCAATTTCATTATCATCATTGAGCATTGCTTGCATCATACTTTGCATAGCCGCAAATGCTTGAAAATCACTCATCTTGAAATTTATCAAATTCTGTGCTAGCGAACCAAGATAGTCAACCTTTAAACCAACGAACCAACAAAGCTGATGAACCAGAATAAAATCCAACGTACCAATGCTTCATTGGAGTAACCGTTGCGAACCAAATGTAACTACCATGAACCATCTTGAAGATTGCTTATGCGAACCGGAAACGAACGAACCAAACTCTTTGAATATTCAACGAACGAACCATAATCTTTAACCGGCAAATCAGGATTACTATATAACAAACGGGGAAAATTAACCAGCAAACCAAAAGTTTCTGAAGAACCAAAAGAATTTCAACTCAAATTTCTCGATTTTGACAGTTTTAACAAGTAATTTTCAGTAGAAAAGTAGGAAAACACTCCACGAAAACTTAGAAAGCCATTTTGTGACCAGAAACACGTAAAATGAAGAAATTTGATGAAGAACCCACTTTCTCTCAATAAAAAGTTTGAAAATAACCAAAAAATGACCAGTAGAACAACCTCGATTGCTTCATACCACTTGTAAGTACCTGTTACGGATCTTACTACTGGTTGTTTGATCAAATCAAGAACAACAACAAGTAATTAAAAGTTTTTCTTATTGGATTACTTGAAGAACTTAACAAGACAAAGACTCTCTGGTTCACACCTTACAGAACACACACTTGACACTTGGACAAATGACCGAACTGCTCAACTAAGTACAAGACTCACTATTTATAGTATTGACTGCTCGACAAACCAGCCTAACAACGAATTGTTGGTTCGTTGCTCACGAGCCTTAGATTCGTGGCTTGGTTAGTTGACAGTCACACTCAATGTTAAGCTCCAACTAATACAACACAGAGACACTCTCCACTAGTTATTTCTATAAAGTTGGTGGTTTTTTCATTCACTATACCTCAATTTCAAATTAATTTTAAAAACCCCACTAAAAACCACATGTATTTTGATCGCACATTATTATTAGGCAGTCGTCTGTTTTTAAGTTTTTTTATAAAAGATCTCCTATCTTTCAATAACCGTCTGTTTTAGAGCTGTCAAAATAAGCCCATAACCTGTAACTGAGATTTTTTTTACTTGATTTCAAAATGTTAACATTTATGATTTTTTTTATCTAAAACTGAAACACATAATGAAAGTTAAATGACCTTAAATTAAAAACAAAAGTTAAATAACCTTTTTAACACATTAAAAATAATTGGTAACTATCAGATATATAGTTTATATTTTTCGACATGAAATAAAAACCGAAACCGATTATTAATCTAGCGCCTCTTTAATATTTATAAACTACATAAAATGATGACAAATGAATAACGTGACCTACAAATTTACCTAATAAATAAATTATTACGAGGAAAAAGATATAAATGATTCTAATTTATATGATGTAATGGTATTGTTTTCATGACGATCATATGAGTTTGATATTATAGAAAAAAAACAAGAAAATTAAAATTATATTATCAAAAAAGAAAATTAAGAGGTAATAAAACACTGATTTTAAAATGAAAAAGATGATAAATAATAAATTTACTATCGAAATAGAAAATTATTTATTGGAAGGCCAAGTGGCCAACTCAAGCTAAGTGCCACCGAGACATAATGTTCCTCTTGATCTTCTTTATATTTACAATGTTTGAGTGGTCTAGCCAAAGCTCGATAGATTCCCGAAGCCAATGAAAGCTCGATTGACAATGGCGGCTCAGGCGGTGGAGCGAGCACCAACCACAACGGATCAGGGAGCAGATCAATGCATGGTGTGAGGTGGCGGGTCACTTCGACGCCTAGATCGGTTGGATTTAGCAATCATGTGGAGGACCAAGTGATATTTCAACATGTGATGGTTTTTGTATAACTTGTTGCAGATGAAGCATGCTATTTTATGGTTAGTTTCCATACCCAAAATGTGTTATGTTGGTAAAAGTATGGATATTTATCTGTAATTTGATTTAAATAGATTATTTTTATTGGTAGCAGGGTGATGGGGCGCGTGAAGGAGGTAGGGCCAGACAAGATGAGAGAGTTATCATACGAAGATGATAGGTGTATAGTCGATGATAAGACGTCTTGTTCGGGGGATCTATGGTAGGATCATGAAACTAAATATGATTATAGAATGTTATATCTATTAGTGAAAATTAGTGATATGATCAATTAGACCAAAATTATTAAAAGATAATATATAATTACCGGAATGTATTATTGTTTAAGTTTTTTTTAACTTTTATTCAATTGTAAAGGTGTTAAATGATCTAATGTGGAGTCATGCGTGATTTAAACAACATTTTAGCATCACAAATCATGTGATAAATTAGATAATAATTATTATTTACATAAGTAGAATCTATTAAGAGCGTCTCTATCGCTTCATACATTTCCATCCTCCGTTCAATGTCAAAACACACGCCAGACATGTGATGATGTGACCTTGTGTTCGTCATGTCCATCCGTGGTGCCACACGTCCCAACGGATGTGTTTGTTGCATTTTTTTTAACATTCAAACTTAAAGAATCACTAAATGATTTGAAACGAGCCGGATACCCCCCCCCCCCCCCTCCCCCCGCGTATTGCGGCGGGGAGTTTGTTTTTAAACATGTAAATGATAAGAGTTGCTAGTAATAAGATAGTCAATACGATTCATTACAGGCCAAAATGATTCATTTTAGAATCAGTTATAGTAGTTATAGCAGTTTAAGTTGTTTATAACAAACCAACCAAAATGGTGAAATCAAACAAAAGAAAGGGATACTAGTTTGTTATGATTGTTACTTGACCATCATTGAGTTTGAAGTTTTATCATGGAACATTGGATATGAAAAGAGCTTTGATTTCAAAGTGGTATCTGATGCGTATTTTCTGATTGATTTCAAGGCCATGACGGTTGGCGAAACTTTTCCGTTACGACGGAGAGCTTGATATTGCATGTTATTTAACTTGAGCAATTTTACATTCTTGAAACTTCAAAACTTTTTCACTAAATTTATTTTTCTAATATTTATAAGTCAGAATATAAACAAACTTCAAAATGTTCTTTTTTTCCAAGAGGCAACCTATTTTTATTGATGATTCCTATTTTTATTTTAAAGTATCAGCGGTTAGAAAATGTTAAGACCAAAATAAAAATATTATAAAAAAATTAAAACAGTCCACATTATACAAAAAAAAATACATATTTTTCTTTTATTTTAATGTATCAGCTGTCTAAAAATGTTAAAAATGTTAAGACCAAAATAAAAATGTTATGATAAATTAAAACAGTCCACATTATAAAAAAATATATATAAAATAAGAAAGTAAAAGAATTCTAAAACCGTAAAGATGAAAAATCATCATAGCCAAAAAAAGTCCACGCACATAGTAGACAACATCAACTTATTGGCTGAACAACACCTCAAGAAAATTATGTGGCACCACTTTACTGGCGGAAGAAACCTGCTGTCAAACTATGATTGGACCAAAAAATATACAGTAAAATGTGAGAGGTGCCCGAACTTGCAAATTGTTATATACAAGTGGGTCGACCCGCGCGTTGCCGCGGAGCCGACCCGTTTAAAAAGGGCGATTAGGGAAGCTATAAGCCGAACTGTGGGTCGACTCGCGCTTGGTCGCGGAGTTGACCCGTTTTTTGAGCTAAAGAGGTGAAGACTATGAAGAAGGATTTGAATCGTTTTAGAAAGTCGTTTAGCAAAACGATTAAAGATAAGTGTCGTGTGAAACTAATGCCGATAACGCATATAAACTAATGTCAAATCGTGCAACTGAAAATGTTTTCGCCCGCGCTTCGTGGCGGCGTTGGATTTTTCTAGAAAGAGGCCAATCACTCAAAGTATTAAGCTTAAAACGTGAAGATGATTTTACATGACTTTAACCATCACACCATCAACTTCTATGCAAAATCTATTACGTTTGGACAAAAAAAAACAAAACAAATATTTAACTGCAGTGACCTTCTAAAGTCGATGTCCACCAAATATTGCTCTCTAATGAAAGTCCCTATCTTTTGTCAAAAGAACACCTGAGAACACAACTGTAACCAAATTGGTCAAAATAGAAAAAAGTGTTGTAATAATGTATGAAGTTTGTTTAGGTGTAATCAGATTCAATTTTACATGCATAAGTTGTGCATCATCTCCGTACATGCAAGTTAATTTGTACTATATAGTAATGGTGTTCACATTATGAAAATTACAATATAGTGCAAGTTAATTAAAACATATATAGTGCAAGCTAATTGAAATAATGTAAACATCATCCCCGAGCTTAATTTCATTCTGTACTATATGATGCAAGTTAATTAAAACATATAATGTATGGACAAATATTTTTAATGTTTCAAAGCACATCACTAATCATTGCAGCAAGTTTTTGAATGGACAAATATTTTTAGTGCAAGTCAGAGGGGATCAGGTGTAGTTAAAACTTATCTTTGCAGCAAGTTTTGAGGTGACTTTTTAGTGCAAGATCCACATACCCCAGAGAAAGCCAAAGACGCAGACGATCAAGAGGAACCGGTCTCGGGTTGAAGCCACGTCTTTACGCTTACGCACACGCAATTATTAGAATATACTATTAGATTAGGGTTATTAGTATGAGCCCACGGGCCCGGTTAGGTTTCTAGGGTTCTTTATGAACTCTATATATTGTAAACCTAATCTTCAATGATATTCATCAAGTTATTTCATTATCTTACAGCAATGACGACATACACAATAAAGAAAGCGAAGTAAACCAACAGAAGCGAAAGGAAAACCTACTGCTAACAGGCCAAGAATAAACGAACATAAACAGTAGCAAACCATGAACCAAGCAAAAGAAAAATCTACAGCCAACAGCTCTAAAATATACGATTATAAACAGTAACAAATGACAAATCCATGGCTGTAAAAGCAGCAAGGAACAACTCACCTAGAAAGCACGGCCTTTAAGAAATCCTGCCCAACTGCAAAAGGAAGTGAGGATCCTAATCATAAAAGGCCTTAGTTAGATGTAACACGCTAAAGATAAATGACCAAACAACAATGTAAAACAGAACATGATTTAAATATTGCTCTAATCCCAACCAACCAAGCGCGGCAGGAAATTTAGATGAGTAGCAACTTTAAAACCAACAAAAGAACACATATAAACATTAACAATCCAGACTTCATCTTTTAGGGAAATAATGAAGTGCCCAACATCAAATATGTCCTCAAACTCACTGAAAGAAACACCAAAATATAAACATAAGGAAATAACATGCCAATAATGTCACCATTATTTATTATAAAAGAAGATAATTACCTAGGATCAGCCTAGAAATATGTCTTATCAAGCTCAGAAACGACCAAAGTGAGATTTAAAAGAGCAATGTGCAAAACTCTACAATTCAGTTGTCCTATATAAACAATCAAAACTTTTTTCCTTCAAATGTTTTGAACTCTATAATTCTCTTACATGTTCAACTAAAATGACAATCAAGTATACATAACCAAATTCACACAAAGAGCAAGAAACAAATAAATTCACCAAGCTCGTATAAAAAGACAACAAACAAACAACATATGAATAATATTACACAAACCTTTTTAAGCTTTCTTAAACACAATGTAAATTCAAAACAGATGGTATCTGTCAGAAAAGAGAACCAAAAAGGACAAAAACAAAGAGCAAGTTACCTTCAAAATAATGAAAGAGGAAGCCTGAACCAAGAGTAAAAGAGAAGGAAGACTTGGATTAGTACAAAATATGAAGTTGGACAAAGGCTTTGAGAGATTAGCAATTACCTCGGAATGAACATAGTGAAACACAGGCTCACACAAACAAACCTGCAAGAACAGAGAAAATAAGGAAAAAGTTATTTCTGTACAGTCTTGATTCTGGGAAAAAAGTGGTCGAAATTACATGTATACCAAGAGCAACAGGGTTCAATGGAACGTTAAAAGGCTGTGTTGCATTCATTTTCATAAGATAGCACCTTCAAATGTTTTGGCACTATTGCTAATCGTCCATATCACCTTGCAAAATCGGCAGACTATTTTTTTAAAACTTACAAAATCTATGATCTTGTGTTGATCATGTGGTGGATTTTGCAAGCTAACATCAAAAGTAAAGCAAGATTGTAAGTAAATGTGCAGGTACTGGGTTCAACCTGCTACTCTACTAAGCTGTTTCAGTTGTCTCAATTACTATGAAACCGAGCAAAAAAATGAAATGAAGCAATAAACATGTGCCTAATAAAGAGAATAAATGAAAAAAAAAATATCCAAACACCTTAAATACCCATAGCTTACCGTTAAATCAACCACGAAATCGAAGCATAAAAAATGGTTAGCCCAGACTTTGTGCAGCAGGAATGCATAGGCTGCTACAATCAACATAAACAAATCATTAATCATCATACAAATAATGTATTAATAAAGGAGCATGTAAACCAATTAACCACATGGGTGAATCAAAAGACATCAACAGCCTGCAAGTTCCAACACCAACTTCTAAACCACTACATACTTCCTCATCTTCTGTTATAACCATCTAACAACACAATGTTTGAAATCACTAACACCAACTCTACTAATAACTTTTTTAATTTTTTTAAATCTAATTATCTACTTGAAATTTAAGTCAATAAAAATAGCTAATCTCCAAGATGTCGTAATTCACATTGTGAATTTATACCAGATTCACAAAAGTGAAGTAGAGGCATAAAAAATTAAACAGGCACAACAAACAGTGGTCTCTGATCATTTGAGTTTGAGATATCAGACACATCAACATTTATCAAATTCACATTTCAATTTTTAACCAAATTTCAACCAAAATTACAATATAAAGAAACATGGAATTCTACTTAGCAAATGTAGCAAAAACCAAGCATGCAACTCTACTGATAGCCACCATAGCAAACACACCAACGTTCATGAACCATTAATTTCATTTAGCATGCTTTAGTAGAATATAGAAAATGAGCACATAAATAAAAGGTAACTGGAAAATACCCAAATGCTTATGAAGTTTAGGGTCTACAACCTGAACAACATTTGTTAAATTGCAAAGTTGTGACTCCACAAACATAACTTGCTGATGATGCTGGTACATCATTAAATGTGAGTCTGTCATCGAAGCTAAGAACACAGACGATGACTGTTACAAAAGAAGGGGTTATCAGGTGAAGGTTAGCAATATAGCTAAAAGCCACCCATAAAACAAAATCAAGAAGCCATGAAATACCTAGAAGATTAAAACCCACCTCAGGAACTATGGTTGAAATAGAGGGTAGAAGAGATGGTTTTCGGTGCTGTCCACCACTGTGGTTGCAATTGAGAGTTGAAAACATAATATCTTATGAGGGTCGCCGCCATATTCACCGTTGTCGTAGCCGGACTGAAAGATCAAAACCTAAAATCGATTGATTGTAACGACCGCTGAATGAATAAGAAATAGACCTCTGATTAAGAAATCGACATCAGCCATTAAAACCGACCAAGAAGAAGGGAACATGATGCGAAGGAAGAAGATGACTGACGGAACACGATTTTGCCCTAATTATAGTGCGAGATCGCCGGTTGGGTCACCAAGAGATCTCCCGTACCTCTTTGCGTGTTCTGGTGAAATGGAAGCTTGCCATTCTTCACGCCTCACTCCGATTAATTGTGTATGGTTTGTGTAGTCTAGGATTTTTTAGGGAAAGGAAGGAGATGGGAGAGCAGGTATGGGTACATCGATCTTTTGATCTGATTTCTCAGGGTATGGGATAAGAAGGTGATGTCTCTCATTCACAAATACCCTAAAAGTTCTCAAAATTTACAATAGTGCCACAACTGTAGCTGAAACAGTGAGAAACAATTCCATGCTTTAGGGGTTGTAACCTATGCATAAAGAGTAGTACACTGTTTGCATTGTTGGGTTGTACATCATGTTGAAGAAATTGTACAATCAGTTGATAAATGTATATAAGGGTTAATAAGGTATTTATATAAATATGTGCGGCTCAGATCTGATATCCGGTTGCGATAAACGCCGTCTTGTTATCAGAAAAGCATCATAGTCGATAAACCCAAAAAGAAACGCATCACGGATCCAAATCACATATCAGATTCAAGATGAAACCAAATCAAAACAGTAATAAGCCACAAATAATACAAAATCAGCGCCTTTAAGGCTCAGATGTGGTACCAGTTTCAGATCCGGGCGACGGCTGCGCGCAAGCACCACGCCGTGGCCAGAAAAGTAAGGGCTCAAACGACCAACGCCTCAAACCCTAAAAGCAACCAGAATTCAGATCCGATGTAAGAAAATAGAAGCCAACAAACAGATGGCCACCATCAGCAGCCAACAATGGTAAGCCAACCACCAGAGTCGAAACCCGGCGACGACGAAAGGTACTTAACACACATCACCGGCAAGGCAAAATAAAGTCCGGTTGGCAACAACAGTCGCGCAGACGATTGCAAAGAGTGCGAACGTCGCTGACGGATTGTTCTAGAGAGAGAAAGAGTCAAAATGAGATACCATGTGTGAAACAGAGAGAAAGATGAGCTGTTTTTATGTCTCGGAAAGGCTCAATACCATCAAATGTCTTGAAAAAGATGAATACGACTATTAAGTGGAATACAGTTGTATCCCAAAAAAAGCTCACGCACTTGTATCCTATAAAAAGCCCACATATGAAGTACATGCATTAGCTTATTGGTTGAATAACACCTCAAAAAATTAGATGGCACCACTTTACTGGGGGAAGAAACGTGTTGTCAGCCTATTTTTGGACCAAAAGATGTACAATAAAATGTGAGAGGTGCTAGAACTTTCAAATTGTTATATATATAATATAATACCGGATTTTAACACACATAAGCAGTTTTGGGATAAAAAAAATCTCACAATGGTTAATAATATATATGTTTTGTATTAAAGATTTATTTATTAATTATTAAACAATAAACAATATGAAACACAATAATATAAAAAATAGTTAATATAAAACATATTTAATACTAAACATATACCTAACTAAATCTAAAATGCTACACAACTAATACCATAAATCAAAATCGAAATTGGAATCATCATCCCCGGGAGCAACATCGGTGATCTTGGTTGTGACATCAGTTCATCATCACGAGGTATGTACTCGTACTCCGGGTGATCTTCATCCACCGCTTCTTCTTCTTCTTCAAGCTGGAATTCATCGTCCAATTGGTAATAGTCTTCAAATGGCTCTTCTGATGAGTTTTCGGACAACCAGTAATCGAGTGCTCAATTCCAAAAGGCTTCATCCTCCCAAAGGTCATCCACGTAAGGAGCCTAAGGTGGAGGTTGAACTAGAGGTGGAGGTTGACTGGAATGGGAGATTGAACAACCGGTGGAGGTATTCCACCACGTAGATGATTATAGTGTTCCAGTACATCTCGTGGAGATGTTGACATTAGAAGATTGTTGAATTGTTCGAGTATATCTAGTATATTAGATATGGTTGATGAACTGGCTTTCAGAAGTTAATATTTATAGGGTTAACTATAGTCGCTATAGAATTATAGTCGTTAGAATTATAGTCGTTTCAAAGCAAAAACGGCTAGTTTTAAAATGTTTATTTTTTAAATATTTATTCAATAAATATAATATATATTTTTATTTTTACATATTTATTTAATATATTTAATATTTATTGTTTGATATTTAATTATAGTTAGAATAGAAAAGAAATGATGATGCGAAAATAAATGTGTGTTTGTGGGAAGTACAGCGTTAGGGCTAAAAATTATTTGTAGGAAGAATTTGGAAGGATGGATAAAAGGTTAATGTGACATGTTGACTAGGATTGTTTATGAAAATGATTCACTCCAGCGTTGCGGGTAGTCTAAGAATTACAAGAGTTTGATTATTATTTATTTAGTTATTGAAATCTTTTTTAGTGAAGCTTTATGTATTTGATTAAAATGCATAGCAAATTAAAAGGAGATAGAAGGTAAACGGGCAACAAGTTGCGCCGCTAAACCCTTTTGTATAACAAGACCAGGTCGTTTAAAAACTACATTCATATATCTAGGTGTCATGTTAAACTGTGCATGACACGTTGTATCATGTCAAGTAACTCGACAACCTCAGGTGCGAGAAAGCCAAAGGTATCAAAAGCAATAGTATAAACATGTGTTAGTTGTCAAGATCTCATGTTTGGCCACTTTACATGAAGCGGCTTTCAAAGCAGTCTGACTTGCTATGAAAGTACCACACCCTAAGCTCACAAGAGGGGAAACCCCTGTACGATCGACACATTCATGTTTTCCCCAAATCCATCCAAAGACCAAAATGTCAGTTGGTCTAAGAGTTGATCCTCCTTCCAATGGATCAGTCAGGAAATTCACGGGGGCCTCCTTTTTTGCAGAAATCCCGGCACACTTGAAAATGTCAAAGAGGACATCCCTAATCAAATTGTGTCGGTACTTGAACCCCGGGAGATCCTTACAATGAACCGCATGCTTCCCGAAAGAGTCCAGACATGTCTTGTGACAAACAGGGCATATCTCATCAATAGGAAAAATAGGGGGGTCATAAGGCGGTATTTAAGAATAGAACGATACTCCACTGGCGACATATGCTGACCTAACCCATCAATGGGATAGCAAGGAGAAAATCATGGGCGTGTGGATCTTGGAGACATTTAAAAACGGCTTTTTGTTTAGCTGTCATGTCAAAGTGAACTTCCATTTCTTGAACGATTTTGTTAAAAATGGCACTCGCCAATGCATGTTGGGCTTTAGGGGGCGGTGTCCTTGTAAGTGAAACCGCTGAAGTCAAAGCTTGGGATCGTATCACGAAGATAAGCCAAAGCACAAGCATAATCAGAATCCATGCCGCATATACCACTATCCCCCGCAAGATATGATCTTGCAACATCCAAGATTGGGCCTTCGATGCCACAAAGGCATAAGATGACGCTCCAACTGCCGAATACAACCCCAAACCCCCAGACCTAATAGGTAAGGAAGAAAGTCGCAATTGGAGGTCTCTAAAGAAAGGACCTTCACAAACCACAATGTCCTTAATCACCCTGTGCAATCCTTTGGCAATGAACAACGAAGCCTCCTTCACATATACAGGGTGGCAGGCTCTTAAGCCATAGAAGAGTTTGGCAATACCCATACATGATCGAAGAAGGAGAAGCTCGCTCTGTGGGTCTCGTAGCTTAGGAAGAAGGCGCATAAGATCAACGACATTATTAGCTCTTTTCTTTGCTAGCCCACTAATAAAACTCGTGTCTTTGCTTACAGCACCTCCAAGAAGCTTCATCCCTGATAACGACCTCCGAATGGATGAAAGGAATAACCCCTTATGAGACTTCCTACCATCATAAGAAGGCCAAAATAACTTAGTTTTCTTAATACTTAGATCAAGACCCAAAGAAGGGCTCGTCACCCTAATGATATCCGAACACTTTAGCAACTTCCTCAGAATCTTCAATGACAGTCCCATCATCAAGATACTAAGCATGGAGGAGAAGTTTACAATTGTCTCGAATCTAATGCATAAGGGGGGTGCAAAACAAGGGCGAAAAGAAGTGGCCATAATCCCTATTGAACCCCCATGGTAGACCAGATATGCTCATCTCCAATATACAGTCTTGCTGGCCACCGGTATAGGAATTCAACCCACAAAGAAATAAAGGGACACCTCAACCTAACCTCGCGAAGTAAGGCTGATCTATCAACCAAATTAAACGCATTAGAAAAATCCAATGTGAGCATAGCAAGAGAACCATCTGTGTGGTGTTCACCCAATATCCTGTTAACGCTATGCAATATGGCTTCTGCACCACCTGACACACCAACCCCAAACTGAAAGTCATTAAGGTACTTGGTCATTTCTTTACCAACACCCTTCATAGCCACCTTGGAAACCAAACGCCTCCATATAGTACCGACCGCAATAGGCCAAATCACGTTGTCGAGGTTTTAAGAGTGGCGTTAAAGGACTAGACGCAACAAACCCTGCCAAACTCGACGGGCAACTCCCTCCTAACCACAAATTAACCATTGCAGTGATAACACATAAAAGATCAGTGGCAACAACAGACCCTTCTCCGCATAACGCATCCAAAATATGTTGGGCCCGCAAGCCATCCCCCCCCCCCCCATGAAGTTCCTTTGGGAAATGATTTAATACACCCAAGGACACCATCAACCATGGCAACCAGGGGAGGCTCAAAAGATACAATGTTCGGTATAGATGGAGGTGGCATGTTAGGATGTTTAGCCTCCAACGCCTTCATGGTATCACTATTCAAAGGAGCAACACCATATGAGTATAACACCTTTACCGCGACAGTGAAGCAGCCATCTGTAACCTTCCGAAGGCATTACCTGATACTGCAACCTTCCGTGACAGTGAAGCGGCCATCTTGAAATGTTTATTTAAGTAAAAATATATATAGATAGGAATTCAGACCAATAAAATACTATGGGAGAAAAAGAACAAAAGTGACTCGTTTATTTGTGTTTGTTTGTTAAATCTTATAATTATTCAAAATAAAAAAATAATATAAATGCATCAGGGGAGGTTCACTAGGAACTCAGGAACCTTTCTAAAAATAATTATCTTTTAAGAAAATTAAAATTTTATGTTGTTTAGTTTTAGAAATGACCAATTAATTTTATTTTACATGTAATTATCGTATTTCACATGTGAAACATAGAAATAGATAATAGATTGGTTCCTCAGTTCTTCATTTTTTATGTATTAGTGTTATATAGAAGAAAAAATGAAGAACCGAGGAACCAATCTAAAAAAAACATTATCTTTTAAAAACAAAAAAAAAAACAAAATTTTATGTTGTTTAGTTTTAGAGATGATCAGTTATGCTATTTTACATATAAACTATCGATTTCACATGTGAAACATAAAAAATAAATTGATTCTTCAATTCCCTATTTTTGTTAGTGTTCTCCAATGAACCTCCCTCTTGGTAATCGCTTCTCCATACTATCCCAAAATTCAAAAGGATATATGAATAAATTACTTTATTATTGGTTTGTAAAATCTAAAAAACAAGAACTGCTTATTAAAAAAAAAAGTTGAGCAATTTAGATTTGTTTCTTTTTTAAATAGCATTCTATAATAATACTCTAAAAAACCTATAGATGTGTATCCGTGTGTGAGACTCATGAGAGTGCCGCACCACATGTATGTTAATGTAGAATCAGGGGTACATCCGTCCCAGTTTGTTAGAGTGGTTCTGCTAAGGACAGACCGACTAGTATACGACAGTAATAACACAACTACAAATGAGGAGAGGGGTTCTCATTTGGTATCTTGACTTGAGTAATTCGGACTTGAAACACTAAAAGCGTCGTTAGCCTCGCCACGAGACCAGAGTGTGTCCTGCGACCAAATTCGGACATGAAAATAAGTATTTGTTTATGACCGAATTATTGAGTAAGAACGACTTAATGAACCCCAGTTAGGTTTTTGGGGGTATTTATAATACTTAACATTTTGTCATGGAACGTCATTGAGGACATACCCTATTTGGTAATGTGTAGGTACCTGTGCCGGACGGCGTATGTAACTATATCGGGTAATGTCAGCTAATGATTGGCATTAAATGCGTGTCAGGTTCGGAATGGAGGATCCCGAACTCGGATGAGTTTGGCATGTTGTCCGAGCCGTACTTGTCCGTGTGAGACATGTGTCACGTCGCCGTCCGAACCAAGCTTTGTGAGAGATCTATGTCTGGTTCGACCATGTGGCTTATGCTCCTAGCCGAACGGGTAGCATGTACTAACACCTTGAGTGAGTCAAATGTGTGTTTGGATTATTCGCCACCTGTGTAGGGTGAAACTGATCCGTACATACGTCATCAGTTAACATTAGGGCATGCACTATACATGCATAAGTTGGTGCGTGACTTCAACCCACGGCGTGGAACATGGCCCTGCCTATGCGTGGATGATGGCGTGAGTTGGGTGACATGAGAATAGTCACGCTCTGGGAAAGGGGAAGTTGGGTATGTATGTTGCTCCATCCAATCAAAAGAAGTCACCTTACATTTTTCTTTTATTTTTTAAAAAATAAATAAATAACCCAACACACAAACCAAAAACACTATTACCATCCCCTCATGTGTGAGTTTAGTAGTAAGTCTAGTCACTATCTGCGTGACGGAACTCACTACGGGTATACCTCATATACTTATAAGTAATGTGTGAATTAATTAGGTGGGAGTGGTCGTTTTATGGTTTTATGCTAGAGTCTATCCATACGATTATTAATCAAATCATGAGATAAATATTATTTATAACAAATCTATAAATCTCAAACATTATGGGTTTAGCCTCTTTACTCCTCAGGGTAAAGGTGATACTTATTTTTATAAATCTCAAATATTTTGGGTGCAGTATCCTAGACCTTACTCTTTTAATGAGATTTTACTAGGTACGTTTGTTTGTTTGTTTTATAAATTTCAAACATGTTTTAATACCTATGTTTAAAACTCTAAGACTATATATATTTAAAAACATTAGAAAAACTAATGAAAAACATTAGAAAGCGTAGTAACTGACCAACTTCACTCTGGAGGAAATCCACAACTTGAAAAACCCCCGGCTCACCCGAAGCAAATTGCTATAAATGAGAATCAAACTCAAGACTTTTCATTTACAAAGTCAAAGGGGGTACCAGTGGGCTAGATGCCCTTTTAAATGTAATAACAATTTTCAAATCAACTAGTCCAATACTTTTTTTGGTAGTTGATTTTTTTTAGCTGTTTGTGTCGCTCAATCTCTCGCATGCAACTAGTAAGTAAACTTGAATTTGTATACTTAGCTTACGATTAGCTAACTGAATGAAGGATTGAAGAACCAATACATGAGAATGGGTAGTTGGAAGTAATGAACACAGGTGTCGGAAATTAAGAGTAAGTGAAGTTCAATATATAATTTTAAATTCAACTTCAGAAATAAACAGTGTGATAGAAAACGACATAAAAACAAAGTATCAAATTATAAATGTAAACATTTTTAAATATTTGCTTTAAAATGTACATGTTAACTTTACAAAAAGCCATTGAATGGGCTAATGACCCGCTTATTAAACATGTTACATGTCGTGTTAGAATTCATTGATTCGTGTTTGAGTTGATATGTTTAACAAATGTTACGTTAGAAGACACAATACATTATTTTTATCTCTTGCTTCGGATCATATCAAGAATTACCGCCTCCCGTTTATATATCACCATATATGAATCATGACCACTCGTGACCATTCTTAACAAAATATCCATTTCACAAAAGTGAAACATATATGAAGTAAATTAGTAAAGATTATGACAGCAGCTTAAAGTGACCAAAAACCTCCCACAATCTCAGTGCTGGTTTGATCAGGTATATAAGTTGAGATCAGTGTCATCATCACGGTATTTAGCCAATAAACTTGTAATATTTTCTTTAGAAAGACCCGAAACGAGTTAATGTGGTTCGTTCTACTTTTGCATTTCAGAAACTTATCCTTTTGGTGGCAAACGATGAGAAAACGATCCGTTAGCAGGCATCTCTGATGTCTCCATGTCGGTTTCTGGCCCTTCCTCTGTCATTTAATTTATATCTCAATTAAGCAGAAACTTTCAAATCCAAAATTTATTTTGCATTTGGAAAGAAAAATTAATGTTGGTGTTGAAGAATAATAAATAAAGAAAGAAAGATACCGAATAGAGACTTGATTGTTGGTCTCTTTGGTTTAGTACTTTTCTTTTTAAGTTCAGCTGCAAAAGTAAAGTGAAACTAACAGAATTTAAGACAAGACAATAGAACCATGAATGTAGATCCACCATCAGCAAAATGGGTCAAATGGGTCATACCATAAAGTTTAGCTAACATATGAACGGGTTATACGGGTCAAACGGGTAGAAAGTTGTTGATCGGTGTGTATTTTTTAACGAAGAACATTTTGCAGAAAAAACTTAAGATGGAAAAAAAGTGTATGTGGGCCAGCCCAAGCTTAGCTGTGCGGCCTGTGCCTGTTTCGACCTGTTTTAACCCGAACCTTTTTCCACAGATTATTCAACCCACCCATTTTGCCACATGTGCTTATAATCTATAGTGTGTTCATGAGAGAGTAAAAGAGACAGACCCATTCCTGGGACTTGATAATCATTAACAATCTCAAAGTTCTTGTATGTGTAACCAACAAAGTTGATATCTTTGGATGAAAGCATCTGCAAATGATTTATGAAACAATCATGTGTGGAGAAAAACAAATAACTGATAACATAATGATAACCTAACCTGTGTATATATGTGTGTGTGTGTGTGTGCCCGAATGAGTGAGCACTGGTGTGTGTGTGCGGTATTATATTATTAGAAACAAACACATGAGATAATTTATTACCCTTCTCCATGGTCCAGATCTTGATGAACTATGGCTTTGGTGATCGGACTGAAAAATGAAGATGACAAGAAAAAATAAGCATATAAAGAAAAGGTTATTTATATATCATTCATAGAGGTGAAGTTTTTGAATGGGTCGATTTGAGTTATGTAGGCCAAACACGCTCAACATGTCAGACGGATGTGTTAGTGCCTACAACCTCTCAAGCCATTTTATTAAAAAAAAAACAGATTATTAAATACTCAAAAAATTGCAATAATATTTGACACATTACTTATTTATAAACATCTAAAATTTTGGACAGAAAAGTTTTCCAGGTCAACCCAACCCATTTCGACCAGGTACCTGCCCGCCATTTAGCCCGACTATTCATAAAACTAAAATACCTCTTCAAACTTCTCAAAGTTTTGAGTATCCAACTCATCATTAACTTCAGGAATGAATGCGGCTTCCATTTGATAAATTCTATCCCAGTCG
Source organism: Deinandra increscens subsp. villosa (assembly GCA_039602395.1). NCBI lineage: Eukaryota > Viridiplantae > Streptophyta > Magnoliopsida > Asterales > Asteraceae > Deinandra > Deinandra increscens. The sequence goes on along the minus strand of JBCNJP010002244.1, from coordinate 46,525 downwards.
ATACCTCTAAACCAAATATGAGCCTGGTATAATGAACACACTAAAGTGAGTAGATGTATTTACAAACTGATACTGAAACAGTTCCAAGAAGCTAGAATAGGACACACCATACAACACCTTTATTTCATTGGCACCTTTCGATCCCAGACGTTGGTTGACATTACAAAGCAGTTTGCTGATTAGATCTTTTGCTTCTAATGAAAGCCTTGCTTCTTCAGGAAACTTTAAATGCATTTTCCAGTTTACTATCTGCCCACGTGCAAGAAAGTAAGTACCAAATGTAAGAAAGTACCAATTGTATATAAGGGAAAAAAAAATTGATGTTATAAATAATGGAAATACTAAATAAGATGTGCAAGGAAAGAATTAGATGTCAGAAGATGAATATTTTCAATGCTAGGTTGAATTTCTTTTACATAGCATATCTGTTGGGATGGCAATGGCCAAGGTATTGGTAATCCCAGTTACATATCTGATTATAAAACCATGTTACATACCCCTCCCATGCCCAATTAATCATCACGGTCAGGTTATAGGGTATGTATGCCTGTTTGTTTGTTTGTTAAACATTAACTGGTGAGATTCCCAAGTACATTTCATAGTATTTTCATTTTTTATAGAATTTTATTACCCAAGGAACTAGAACTATAAAAAATAGAAAGTCTGTGATTAGTAGATTACACTATTACCCAATGACAAAGGAAAATACAAATAAAAATAAAATGTTTATGGGTATTGTTTGGGTAAACGGGTATGTATGTTTTGGGTAACCAGTCCGGGTATCACCTAATATATCATATTTGTCCCATACCCTTGCAAACTTTTAAGACTCATCTCATACCCGGTTCGTACCCATATACCATTACCCGTCCCAAACTTTTCAGGTTTGCCCCTCGGGCTCAGCTCCTGTGCCATCTTTACATATCGGTTACAAACTACCAAGAAAAAGGATGTTAATGTTTGTTGGAAAAGGTTACAATGTCAATTAACTTAAACATATGATCTAGATGACTGGTTTCTTGCATAGGTGTTTTTATGAGACGTCTATCATTAAATTGCTAAACTAGCTCATTTTGAATGAAAAAAAAATTTAACAGCCTAGCCCAGTTAAAGAAAGTGTAATTATAAACTAGCCCTGACCTGGGTCTACATCAGAATCAGATCCCACCAGGACCAAGACCAATTCAGCCCTTATTTTCAGATTAGTGAGAAGTGTGTGTGTGTGTGTGTGTGGGGGGGGGGGGGGGGGGGGGGGGGGTTGTTACGTAACTGCTAGTCTTGCTACCACAGGTCCTCCTTCAAGTATAAGTGTTCTAGTTTCATTTTGGGTTGTCTTGTTAGTTATCTGAATTTTCATCTCTAAAATTCCAGATTCTATCAATGGTTCCATTGCCAGGAAATTTCAAAGCAAAGATGGTACAGACTACAGATTAATGCTATCGTTGATCAATACTGACCAATGCAGTTCGATAGGTTCCCTATTAACTCTGAAGGATGTGTAGCAGCACTCAAGACTTTGATGTATGGAACATCTATCCGGTGCAACGATCAGAGTAGTGAGTCTGAATCTCATACACGTGATGATTTCGGGGATGACAAGATCCCCGAGGAGGGATCTCAAGGTCCATTACGAAGCTCCAAATTCGGAAAATATCGCATAAGAGTTGATCAAGCATCATTGATGGTACAACCGATTCGAAAGGTATGTCATCTTCATGCAACGACAAGAATGCTGTCGAAACATCCAGTCTGAAGTCCGACGGAGAAAGGGGAAAGTCACTTGAGTACGTGGTAGTGTTTATGGAGAGAGGATCAAAGGCCAACAAAGAAGAAGATTGCATGGAAGCCACTGATTGCTTCAGCGGTGCCCTAAAACTCAAGGCTGCACATTATGGTGAACCTTACTTGAAAACAGTCCAAACAGGATCTGAGTGTGACAAGGCTCACAAAGAGTCTAATCCGTTAGTTTCAAGACTGTGTCGAAGACGGAGGTGAGGGATGAACATGATTCTGTTAGTGGGGAAGCTTCTGCTTCAAATAAAGCTAAAGAACGGACCTCAAGAAAGTGGGAATTGACCTTCAGCCCCAATTGGGTATCACATATCGTTGGGTTTACGAAACGAGTCAACAAGTAATTCCTCGAGTTACTCCATTTCAACTTGGGGACAAGTCATTTCTTTGGGCGGGAAGTGTTAATACGAACCCTGACCCCGGTCTACATCAGAATGGGATCCCACCAGGACCCAAGACCAAGTCAACCCTTATTTTTAGATCCCACCGGTCTGCATCACGTAACTGCTGTCACAAGTACTCCTTTAAGTATAAGTGTTCTAGTTTCATTTTGGGTTGTCTTATTAACTGTTATCTAACTTTCACTTGTAATCGGAGAGCAAACTCCTCTCGAACTGGGTTAATTTATCATCAATCATTCGACTATTTCATCTCTAAAATCCTAGATTCTATCATAGCCCGTTTCCTAATGGGGTGGCTTACCATGTTATCTTTTCTACTGGTCCATATACCCACTAAATTACCAAACTGTCTCATTTCAAGAAAAGCAGTAATTACTAGATTTTGCTAACAATATTTCAGAAGGAGAACATGACACAAAAACTATAAAGGTTCTTGTAGATTAAATAACACTTATAAATGACAGAAAAAGGTGCAGAAGTTACTAATTTGGTTGCAAAAGTGCTAAAAATCAAAGATTGGTTTATAATAAGCTACCTTCCTACAAGTTGACATTGGGTCATCAGAGTAGAACGGTGGATAGCCCACAAGCATTTCAAACATAATAGCACCAAGAGACCACCTAAAGAAGAACAAAAATCACATAATCATTTTTAAGAATGTAAATCTATCTTCAAATAAAAGTTGTTACTTACCAATCACACTCCAGTGCATAACCCTTTTTTAGTAAAACCTCTGGAGCTATATAATCAGGAGTTCCAACAGTAGAATAAGCCTGCAATGTCACAAGAGATCAAGAACTCCTAACAGTTTCACCCAATCTATGACTTTTTTTGCAGAAATTGAGTAGATAAAAATAAGATTTGTACGAGTGTCCTCCTATTTTTCTGCCAATGTTGCAATTGTTCTTGTTGTGTTCGCCTTTCACTTGTTGAACTTCCACCGGCATTATCTCCAGTTGAAAAATCAGTGTCTTCAAGCGTACTACAATCTAATGGTTTACACAAGCCAAAATCTGATAATCTCAAATGACCGAATTTATCAAGTAACAAATTGTCTGGCTTAATGTCTCTGTCACCAAAAAAAACATAGCAGAAGTTAAAATTTACTATGATTTAGTTTGTAAAACATAATGAAGCTAGTTATAGACTAAGGTTATACCTATGTACATAGTTATGCTCATGGATGGATTCAATGGCTAAAACTGTTTCAGCAACATAAAATCTAGCTTCATCTTCATTTAAGGTATCTTTTCTCATAAGCAAGGTCATCATGTCACCACCAGGCAGATATTCCATGATGAGATATAAAAATTCATCATCTTGGAAAGAACAATACAGTTTAACAATACAGTTACTGTCCACCTCAGCAAGCAGATTCCTTTCAGCTCTCACGTGTTCAACCTAATCAATGGAATATAAACTAAATACCAGCATATAAGGTATATAAAGCATAAACATTATCCTTAAAGTTTAAACCACGGAGTACATACTTGGCCTCTGCGAAGCATTTCTGATTTCTTAAGCTTTTTCATGGCATATACATTGCCTGTTGTTTTCTCCCTGCAGATTCTCACCTAAACCACATGATGACCATAAATAATAGATCAGAATAAGAGAAAAATTAAAACAAGACAAATAATTAAACACTACCGCAAACATCAAAAGTTTCAAAATATATTCAGCAGCAAAAATAGAATCGAAAGGGATGGAAACTGTAAAAAGGTCAGAGTAACCATACCTCACCAAAAGCACCCTTCCCTATCATGGTGAGTAGCTCAAAATCATCAACCCCCATTTTGTGCCTTTGAAGGCGCATATATTCAGTTTCTTTTTTCTCTAGAAATTTAATCAAGTTGTTTTGATCTTCCTCAGACACATCAGCATCGGCCAATTTTTTCTCAAGTAAAATTCGCCTAGTCAACAAAAAATAAAGTGTTACTTTTCTTCTAGGAACAGATCACTAGATGATTTGCCATTCCCTACGCAAAGGTCAAAAATTAAACACAGAACTTAACTTGAGCCACATAATTTTTTAGGTGTTTATTGGCCTAATCAACTAAATTTCACCCATATCATTCATCATATTTTGTTATGATAATTTAAGAGTTCTTACCCAGTATATCAAAAATGTAAAGCAACGAGCCAACTACCTATAAGCACATAAATATCTAAAATTATGTAATTTCATATAGACTACCTTTCTCTCCTCTCCTGCAAATTCTTCATTTGCTCCTTGTAATGGTTCTCAATATACTTTTTAGCAGCAGCAACCTTTTGCTTAGTCATATTTGATGCCTCTTCTTCAGAAATTGAGTCATCTTCACCTCCCTCCATTGAATCCCTCCTCCTGGTATTCGACCTCAATCGATCTCTTGGTTGAAATTTGTGTAGCCAACTCCTTGCAGAATCCATCAATTTCCCTCACTCCAAGGGATTCATCGCCAACCACAACTCAATGCCTCAGAAACACACAAATCACTAAGAATTTTCCACTGCACAACAGATTTCTGCAATCACATTTGATCCAAAATCAATGAAAAGAAACTAGAAAGAAAAACAAACTGCAATGTAACAATGTATAACCACCAACTGTTCCAGATCACAGATTCAACACAATTACTGAACATTTTGTTTCGAATGAGCTCATGAATCGGCGAATTACTCATAGTTCCAATTTTCCAAACACAAATGCAAAACAATAAACATTACACAAAATCAAACACAGCTTTGCGAGATCCAATAGCTTTACAAAAATATTAATAAATCTCCAGATTCCCAAATTTCGAGTCGTAGACCGAATTTTCACAAAGATGGAGCTCGATACGCGATAAAGGCTAGCGAATCAAAGTACTTTATTGAAAAATGTGCCGCAAACTACAAATCAACTTACCGTAACGAACAAAAACTGATCTGAAGCACCAAAACTGAAAAATCCGGATTGAATTGTTGCAGAATCGTCCGTCAGTTGGAAAAACACCGATGAATTCCTGTGTCGCAGATATGAAAATGCAAAATTAGTATATCGATCGATGCAGAAAGTGTTATGTGCGTGAATAAATGGATATAATACAGAGAAGGAATTGTTCCGCCATCTTCGTGCTAGCTCTCTCTCTCTCATGAAGCTCTCAAATTCGCATCTTTGCCCACACGCTTTCTAGTTTTTATATATACCTTCGGTCAAGTTTTCTGTTAGCCTATTTCTTTTTGTTTTTATTTTACGTTTCTGATTATTTTATATATTTTTTCTGAACGGCTAATTTTTTATTTTTTTATTATTTTTACAGTTGCCTCAAAGTACGAATCTTGATCTCCCATAAAAAAAAACTCTCTTTTTTACCACTAGACTACCTCTTAAGTGACTCTCATTATCTATATCTATCTATCTATATCTATATCTATATCTATCTATATAATAAAAGAAAATTTTTAGACACCACAATTTGCCATGTGGCACTACCACATTTATCTTCAATTAAATTTTTCCCGCCAATAAACATTAATAAGCGGATCTTCTAATTTTGGATATATATATATATATATCCACTATTTATTTATTGTAGCGGATCTTCTAATTTTGGATATATATATCCACTATTTATTTATGGTCTTCTAAATTATTTAATAACCAATTATTTAATTACTTAATTTAATATATAATATAGTTTATTAAATTACATCTATCTATATCTATTTATACTCTATACTATATAATAAACAAAAAGTTTGGTCATAGTTTAATTAATAAAAAAAGACACTTAACATCACCATAAAATTTTGAATTAACCCGTGTAACACACGGGGATAAAAAACTAGTTTTATATATTTCTACTATTATTTTTCAAAAAACTAAATAACTAAATAATTATGCGGAAGTAACTTGGGAGTGGTGTATATGTTGTAAAATTCAGCCGTTCAAAAAAAAAAGTTCAGTTGTAAATGAGTCGAGATCTTAGGAGTATAAATAGATGAGTGTATATGTGTTTGTCGTTTTTATACAAAAGAAAAAAGTATATATGTAGGTTTGTGTTTACATTTTTTTTTAAGTATATAAAGAAATTAGTTTAATAGTTTTTTATATAGAAACACAAACATTTATGTGTAAGAAGTATAAAGTTTACAAAGTATGAATTGCTGATTAAAAAAAAAACTTGTAACGATTTAGGTTAGTGTTTTGTATTCGTGTTTCTTGCAATAATTTAGCGTTCTTTAATGAAATCGCTATTAAGTTTGTTTGGTTGGTGTCTAAACATGGTTAATCTATATATATATATAAAAGTTAAGCAATGGCACTATTTTGCACCTTCATAAATGTGAAATCATAAATGCTATGTACAACAAAAAAAACATAATGTATTGCATGGTTAAGCATTGTGTCATAAATACAAATACACCATCATCATACACCATCATCATCATATAAAAATCATATATGATACAAATACGTATGGTTAAAATGAATTGAATTCATTAACCATCATTATTCAATTTGTTAATTATGACATTTAAAATATTTAAACACAAGACTTTTCACATTTTCTCAACTCCCATACCATTATTATCACTTATAACAATAGTTATTATTGTTGTATTTATATAGATAATAAAGATAGGTAATAAACATGACCCTTTGGAGTTCTTGCAACTCTCTTTCAATTAATTATCATCTTTTATGATCCTATATAAACCCAAAGAAGCCTCATTTTTTTGTCCCCCCTCCCGCCATCTCCTAACATTGTGTAAGTCGTTTATATTTTTTTTTTGTTATGTAGTATTTGTTTACGACCCTATCCTTGCTTCCGACGGGAAGAAAATGTACCGCCGGAAGCTACGTCCTAAACATGACATCGAGTCCGGCGTGAAAAAAATGTAGCGTCGGAACGTTAGACTTTTGTGGCTTTGTCCGACGCGAATAAAATGTAGGGAAATTGGACATATATAATCCTACCTATTCAGGATTGGCGGATAATAATCTCAAGTAATTTTTTGGCCAAAAATGATCCTTCCTTTACACCCTGTTATTTCTAATAATCTTTCCGGTTAAAAAACTAACACCGTTAGCGTGAAGGACTAATAATGTCAATATTGAAACTTGTTTTACTTAAATAAACTTGCAGGGTAAATAAGGTAATTTACCTAAACTTGATTTAATTAAAAGAAAAACCCAAATCCCCTGTTTGTCTTCTTTCCCCCGTCGCCGGCGACCAAACCGGCTTCTTCACCGGATCTTATCTCCGCCTTCTTCACCGGATCCATAGCTAGGGTTTCAAACGTGCTCGGATGCTTAAACGGCATCGATTCCCATGGATGTCCGCGCGAATCGAGAGATCCGCCGCGTGAATTCGTGTACAGCAACCGATCCTGATTCTTCTTCCGGATCTCATTCGCTTTCTCGGTGATGAAATCGAGGTAATCCGCGAGTGAGCGATAACCGGTTGGAACTGGCGGCGGCGGCGGAGGAGGCGGAGGCGACGGAGTAGTTGAGCTTTTCGGGAAGCGGCGGTTGAGATTGATCGGAAGAAGAAGAACGAGCCAATTACTCTTGTTTTTTTTTTTAATAAAATGAACTTTAGAAAATTACATTATATACCCTTCAAGTTTATTTAAATAAAACAAGTTTCAATATTGACATTATTAGTCCTTCACGCTAACGGTGTTAGTTTTTTAACCGGAAAGATTATTAGAAATAACAGGGTGTAAAGGAAGGATCATTTTTGGCCAAAAAATTACTTGGGATTATTATCCGCCAATCCTGAATAGGTAGGATTATATATGTCCAATTTTCCTAAAATGTAACGTTGGCGGCTAATGTGTGATCTATTAAAGTTTTCGTATTTGGGCTCATTACTTATTTGATCGAATTAATTTTTTCCCCTTTTGATTCACAGGTTGTACTTCGTATCTCATAATCTGATGGTAAGCAGCAACAATATCGGTACTGTGTAGTTATAAAACAATAGTGTGGCTTCTTAAAGGCTGTCTTCTTTTTCAGTGGTTTACTCATTGGTGTCATCTTTTGGTCAAGCAATTGCTATTTTAACACACTATAATAGGTTTCTAAATGGCTTAACAAACTATGGTCTTTCCATTGGGACTATCTATTTTGACCCACTTATAATCAAACGTAACATTACAGTGTGTTAAAATTATTACATTTGATCATCCATCAGAAAGCATTCGGTTTCACATAAGAAACAACAAAGAAATTGTACCTTAATCGCAAAGAGGACACTCCAACTCTGCAATCACACCAAAAAGAAACATTCATCAAAACAACACCAAATGACCAATTCCAAATTCAGAAGCGAAACTCCGTGAACAATTGATAGTGAAACTTCAATCAGCATTCCTCTTTTCAACAATCACATAGCATACAGAAACTTCAATCAAAGACATGTGTGTCATGATTTTGAAGTAGGGGTGTTCACGGTCCGGTTTGAACGGTTTTTAGGTCAAACCGAAACCAAACCGTTAGTAACGGTTTTTGAATATTAAAAACCGAAACCAAACCGTCCAAATTTCAAACCAAACCAAACCAAACCGTTAGAAACGGTTTGGCTTCGGTTTGGTTTCACGGTTTAAGCTTTTGGGCCCTTTCTAACCTTTAAACAAAAAGTCTACAACAACAAACCAAATGAAGCTCCATCATACAAATCAGAAGTTGTAGATGCTGCCAAGATTTAGACTTTTAGAAATTTTATGTAGAAGCATGAAAACAAACACAAACAGAAAGCCACGAACATATCAAACAACCTTACAATTATTCGAGAAGTGAAACAAAGAAATTGAATGGAAACAAACGATCTTATAATTAACAGAGAACCAACAAGATGAATGGTTCAAAATAGAGGATTCGAGGTTGCGACTCATGCATACTGGGTTTTACTGATGTCGTCTAGGGTTTTTCGTGTGTCTCTGCGTCTTGCGTCTATGAGAATAGGATTAGGATCCGCTGGTGAATTGATAATGCCGTCTAGGTTTTTGAGAGGAGGGAGTGATCTGAATGAGAATAAGATTAGGATGAGGATCTGCTCTTTTGATTTAGGTTATATGGGGATGTGGGCTACAAGTTAAACTTTGGGCTAAACATAATTTAGTCCACTGAAACTAACTAAGAACTTACGTAAATTTTATAAAATGAAAGTAAGTATATCTACTATAAAATATATTTAAAATTAAATATATATAATTATACGATCCGGTTTGGTTTTATACGGTTTGAAAATTGTAAAACCGAATCCAAACCATTCATTACGGTTTATGAATATTGAAAACCGAAACCAAACCGTTGAAACTTAAAACCGAACCAAATCGAACCGTTTGCATCGGTTTGGATATTTTGAAGTATGAGAATAAAGGCATAAAGCCATTATTGTTTTAAAATATGGTGAAAATGGGATTGTATGGACTTTTTTCAAATTTCTTTTGGCAAATATTAGATATGTATAGTGTGTCTTGACGTTGAAGTATGAGAATAAAGCAATTTTGAAATAAATGAGATTTATGTAACGATAGAATACTATTTTATTAGTTGAGTAATTTATTTTGTTAAATGGATGTAATTTGTAGAACGAAAATTGATGTTATTGAACAATTTTTTTTTATTTTGACCTACAAGAAGTAGGATTTATTAGGGCATGTGTTGATTTGAGTAGATTGTGGTTTGAATTGAGCTACGTGTGTTACTAATTAAAACCCACTGATGCCAGGTAATATTGATCAATTTCTTTCTTTACTTGGCTTAATAGGCATGATTGATAATGATGATTATCTTAGAATTCATGGGCAAAACTGCTAAGGAAGTTGCAGCTTCTTTACTAATAATATGGCAGGAAAATAAGGTAATATTTAAGAATGGTGTCTATTGAGCGTCCATAGCCACTAATGATTTGTATACCAAAAAATGTTATATGATTAATGATGGCTATTGAAGGTTTAATTTGTTTATTCTTTGAGTAAAATGATCAAGACTGGATTGCTTTTGACATTGAAACTCAGGTTTTGCTAGCATGAAAAAGGGCAGTTCATCAAGTACGTTGAATAACCATATTAGTTTCTCATTGGGGTCGTCTTCTTCTTCATCGATATTCTTGCCTCAAATAGCTGAAAGTGAGAATGAATTGCAAGAATCCCCATTCAGTGGCATGAAAAGCAACCGACATGGTGTTTTAATCACAGGTACATGTCAATTCAAGAATGATGCTTTGATCTAATCTGCATTGTGCTCTTCCTTTTTAATTGTGTTTGGCTCTGACATTAGCTAAAAAGGACAGCCTCCAAAAAAATGAAAATCAAGAAGGAATTGAAGAAGGAGGTGTAACCTTTTCTTGATTATATGGGATTAGTACAAGTTAAAGCTTTATAGGTCACCTTTTTTTTTGGTTTTATGTATTAGTATTTGAACTGCTATATGTATTCATATTAGTACTCTCCATCTCGGGTTTCTCGCCAGTTAGACTTCATTGAACATTAAGTGAGTTTTGGGGATTTACCATTTTATGAAAGATCTCCATTTATTAGCCATATTCTAATCGAGCACCTGAATAAGATTGTTATTCTAATATTTCTCTTATTTTTTGGCATTCTGGGTTCAATTTTCCATACAAATTTTATGAAGAAAATGATAGTGGTAGGAAATGTATTACAGTTCAAAAAACTCCATTAGCAGGTTTTAAAAATTGAAGAAGGAGGTGTAACCTTTTCTTGATTATATGGGATTAGTACAAGTTAAAGCTTTATAGGTCACCTTTTTTTTTGGTTTTATGTATTAGTATTTGAACTGCTATATGTATTCATATTAGTACTCTCCATCTCGGGTTTCTCGCCAGTTAGACTTCATTGAACATTAAGTGAGTTTTGGGGATTTACCATTTTATGAAAGATCTCCACTTATTAGCCATATTCTAATCGAGCACCTGAATAAGATTGTTATTCTAATATTTCTCTTATTTTTTGGCATTCTGGGTTCAATTTTCCATACAAATTTTATGAAGAAAATGATAGTGGTAGGAAATGTATTACAGCTCAAAAAACTCCATTAGCAGGTTTTAAATAAAACTTTGTTTTTAGTGATTTGCTTATAGGATAGAAAAGAACTGTTTCTTATTTCTTCTTTCATGTAATGGTGTTTATGCGTATGAATAATTGATTTATGGCTTTTTAGTTTGTTCTTAATCATTTGGTTGGGTTTATGAGTCAACTAAGTTTTCCCATTGTTTCATACAGAGTCATACAATATGCAACCTTTGCAATTCCATTTGGGTCATCTATACTTTTTAGCTTTAATTAGAAGATTTGTCCGGATAAAGTTTATAATCTGTGACAAAAAGTTTTACCACATAAGATGTTTATTTAAATAATCCCAATTAACTTGATCATTTACTACTAATGCACTTGCTGTTGGTTAGAGCTAAATGTAGGGATATGATCATGTAATAGTAAGCGTATGTCCGGAAGTTATTTAAGCCTACGGGGTCACACGTTTCGACACCAAATGTATTAATATTAATTAATGGTTAATTAATATTTATCACGAATATTTAACGAGGTTTCGTTAAAAACTGACAAGTTAATTGTTAACAGGGGTGTTAGTTGTAATTAGAGAGAATTGTAATTGGATTACAATTGAGAGAAGGCTTTGGATAGGGCCTCTAGTGGATTTCGACTAGGGCTCCTATGCCTATCCTTTTGCTTGTTTATCAAGTATTCTACTCCTATAAATAGACCCTCTGGGTTTAAGGATTAGTTGCTGCTTTTATCAGATAAAAGAAAACCCTAATTCTCTCTCTACTCTCTCGAATTCGGCAACAAGAAAAACCCAAGGGAGGTTTCGGTTCTTGTGTGGTTCGACCAAGCCTACATCAAGAGGAGTTCGTGATCGGTTGCTAGCACATAGCATTGGTGTGTCGTGTGTGCGATCGTAGAGGGATTTATATCAAATCCTCCAAGAGATCAAGCCTTGCCGAGCTAAAAAGGTACACGTTCTAATACCGGTTAATTAGATTAATTCATAGGATTCTTTCCGCTGCGTACTCGTGTTTTGATAAAAGTTATATAACCCAACAGTGGTATCACGAGCCACCTATGATTTTAATTAATTACCGGAAATAAAACTTGGAAGGGGGGTAACCAAAACAAGATTCTAGCTTTTCGATTCATTTAAAAATCGTGTTTTACAATTGGAAAAGGTTTCGCAATTGGTAAAAACGAAAAAAATTTCGATGGAATAGGACTTTTCGACCCGATCGAAAAGTCCCTGATCGAAAAACCACTTCTCGACCCGATCGGAAACCCTTGTTTTCCGATCGGAAAGCCTTATTCCGGATCGTAAACCCTTGATTTCCGATCGGAAAACCTATTCCGGTGCGGAGACCCTTGTTTTCCGACCGGAAACCCTACTTCTCGATCCAAAATCGTAAAGGGTTTACGAACTGATCGAAAAGTACCCATTCGAAAAGTGCCCGATCGGAAAGGCTTTTCGACCCGATCGAAAAGTGTCCGATCGGAAAGGTTCCGATCGGAAAGTCTTTTCCGACCCACTCGAAAACCCTGTTTCGATCGAAAACCCATGCTTTCCGATCGTAAACTCAAATTATGAATCGAAAACCTCTTGCCGAATCGGAAACCCTAATTTTTAGTTCTAAAATTTGATTTTTGTGATCTAAAAATTTTAAATCCAAGTTTTTATCATTATTAGATAATTGTTATGAACAACATGTTGTACCTTTAAACTTTAAAGTGTTAAAAAGAAGTAAAAACCATGATGTTTCATGCAAATCGTTCATGGTTATTACTTAAATCAAAGAGGATTAAATTAAAATTATATGTGATAATTAGAAACCCTATGATTATGTGATTATCTGATAATTGTAACATAATAAAAGGTTTATTGCAAATTTGTTTTATGAAAATCGAAATTTGCCTATATAATCTATTGAAATATGATTTTGTTTATAAAATAAAATTTGTGTCCTAAAAGTCAAAAGAAACACCGGCTCACCCATTTGAACACACTCTAAGAGAGGTATAAGTCGGGTCGCTCTGCTTCCCTAAAGTGGTAGGTTTTTAATTGCAAAAGTTGCAAACCTCACCCCTACGCTTCTTTGTGTGTTGCAAATGGAGCTACCGAGCTCTTTTGACTTGGATGACAAACTAAGAATTTTATAAACACATTATGTGATGAAGATGTGCATGAATCTTCACACATAACTTTTTTGATCACGCATCAAAATTGTTTTGACCCAAACCAAACTTAAGTCTTTGCCATCCACCTTGTAAAGGACACTTGTGGATGTCATCTTACTCATTGGTACACAATGGTAAAATGGCATTTGCATGGCAAATTCCCACTCATTGGTACACAATGGTGGAAAATTTGTGCGTTCTTGGCTGGACGACTTAAAACGAGCTAGGCGGTGAGACCCTTAGCCCGTGGCAAAAGATGGGATGAAACATGACTACAAATCACTTGGTGCAAGTTGTAGGTCCCATAAAACCTAGGAATTGTATTTGGAATACAATTAGTGATCGTCACTTACCATTTGAATGCATCATTTCTAGCAGATCAACTGATGAAATGATGGCATGTCAATTGGATCCTAGCCTTAATAAAGCTTAATTGTTTAAAATGTTTAAACATTGGGTAATTAAATTTATTAAGGAAAAGATTATCGAAAATACTGATTTTTGAACTTAATCTGTTTTGTAGATGGCAACAAACCCACCTCAAAACAATGTTGGTCATGCTTTTCGTCAAATGTTTGAAAGAGAAAAGCTGAACGGATCTAACTTCAATGACTGGTACCGTCAACTGAGGATTGTCCTTAGAGTTGAACGGAGGACCGATGTCCTTGAACATCATTGGCCGACCGAGCCAGCTGCTGATGCCTCTGAGCAAGAGAAAGCGTTCTACAACGCAGAGTACAGCAGATACGATGAGGTTGCTTGTATGATGATCTCGAGTATGACTCCTGATCTTCAGAAGCAATACGAATTTCATACACCTTGTGATATGATCAAAGAGCTGAAAAAGATGTATGAAAAACAAGCTGGTGTCGAATTGTTCGACCTAGTTGTGGAACTCCACGACTTGAAGCTTGAAACTGGTAAATCGGTCAGTAGTCATGTGCTCAAGATGAAGAGCTACTTTGACAAATTGGAATCGCTCAATTATGGGTATAATCGTGCTGTTGCAGTTGGCATGATCCTCAAATCGCTTACGAAGGATTTTGAGGGTTTTGTGCGCAACTACAACATGCATAGTATGACTAAGACTATACCTGAGCTTCATGCTATGCTTGTCGAGTATGAAAAAACGATTCCTAAAAAGGCCACTGAAACACCCCAAGTTCTTATGATCAAGGGGGTAAGATCCAAAAGGCTAAACGACCGAAAAAGGGGAAGGGCAAGATTGATGGCAAGGGTAAAGGCAAGGCTGTTGCCCATATCCCTAAAGCCAAGCAAACCCCTCCGGCCCCTAAAGAGCATCAGGCTAAGGACCAGATCTGTCACCATTGTGGTGAAGTCGGACACTGGAAGAGGAACTGTCCTACCTACCTAGCTGAGTTGATGAAGAAGAGAAAGAATACTAGTGGGACTAGTACTTCAGGTATCTTCACAATTGAATTATTTTCCTTTTCTAAGAGTGATTCATGGGTGTATGACACCGGCTGTGGAACTCACATCTGTAATTCGTTACAGGGTCTTAGAAAGAGGAGGAAACTGAAGCCTGGGGCTTTGCAGCTGTTCGTTGGAAATGGTTTGCCAGCAGCTGTGGAAGCTATAGGAGAATTTCATTTAATTCTGCCTTCTGGGTTATCCATTGTATTAGACAATTGTCATTATGCACCTTCTATCACTAGAGGTGTTATTTCAGTTTCTTTATTGAAAAACCAAGGATACATTAATGTTTTTAATGATATCGGTATTTCAGTTTCTAAAAATAATGTTCATTATTTTGATGCTATTCCTTGTGATGGCATTTATGAGATTGATATGCGTGGTTGTGTTTCAAATAATTCAATGTTCACAGTTAGCAAACGAGCCAAAACTAGTTTGGACTCTACCTATCTATGGCACTGTCGTCTTGCCCATGTTGGCAAAAACCGCATTGAAAGACTTCAACGTGAAGGGATCTTACAATCAAATGATGAATCATTTGATCAATGCGTTTCCTGCATCTCAGGAAAGATGACAAGAAAACCCTTTCCGAACAAGCCGCAAAGGGCAAAAGAGCTACTTGGACTCATCCATACCGATGTATGTGGCCCATTTAGACATGTGTCAAGAAAAGGTGCTAGCTACTTCGTGACTTTCACGGATGATTTCAGCCGTTATGGTTATGTTTACTTGCTTAAACATAAACATGAGGTATTTGAAACATTCAAAGAGTTTAAGAACGAAGTTGAAAATCAACTCGGTAAGACCATCAAGATCCTTCGATCGGATCGTGGTGGAGAATACCTAAGCCAAGAGTTTAAGGATTATCTTAAAGCGTGTGGAATTGTCCAACAGCTTACTCCTCCTTATACTCCTCAGCATAATGGAGTGTCTGAGAGGAGGAATCGAACCTTACTAGAGATGGTGAGGTCGATGATGAACCTTACAACTCTCCCATTATCATTTTGGGATTTTGCTCTAGAAACCGCTGTACGCGTTCTAAAAATGGTTCCAACCAAGAAGGTTGAAAAGACACCATATCAATTATGGCATGGAGAAGTCCCTGTGTTGTCTTACTTAAGAGTCTGGGGATGTGAGGCACTTGTGAAGCGTGATACGCCTGACAAATTACAACCCAGGACTACTAAGTGCATCTTCGTGGGATACCCAAAGGAAACAATGGGTTACTACTTCTATAATTCTTCAGAAAACACTGTTCGTGTTGCTCGATATGCTGAATTCTTTGAAAAGAATTTTATAACTCAAGAGAACAGTGGGAGAATTGTAGAACTACTAGAAGATGTGTCACCTTCTGAAACAACTAGCAATCATCAACTTGGGGGGAAAATGTTCAAAGAGATGAACCTCAAGTCGATGATGTTGCGATTCCACTTCGTAGATCCGAAAGGGTCGTACGTAATCCGGATAGATGGATTGGTCTAGTCGAATCCGAGGATAACGTATCAGGAGATCTCGATGAGCCTCCGAACTTCAAAGCTGCATTATCAGATCCGGAATCTGACAAATGGCTTGAAGCTGCGAATGTGGAAATGAAATCCATGCAAGATAACCACGTTTGGACCCTGGTTGATCTTCCTCCTAACGCAAGAACCGTTGGGAGTAAATGGCTCTTCAAGAAGAAGACCGACATGGATGGAAATGTACACACCTATAAAGCTCGTCTCGTGGCGAAAGGTTATACTCAACGTTTTGGCGTTGACTATGATGAGACCTTTTCACCAGTAGCAGACATTAGAGCTATTAGGATTCTCTTAGCCATAGCAGCGTACTATGACTTTGAGATATGGCAAATGGATGTTAAGACTGCCTTCTTAAATGGTTACTTGGATGAAGAAGTCTATATGGATCAACCTGAAGGGTTCATTGATCCAAAACATCCCAACCAAGTATGCAAGCTTCAAAGGTCTATTTATGGACTAAAGCAAGCATCGAGGAGTTGGAATAAACGGTTTGATGAAGAAATCAAAAAGTTTGGTTTCGTTCAGAATCCCGATGAGCCATGTGTATATCGCAAAGCTAGTGGGAGTAATGTTACTTTCCTTGTCTTATATGTAGATGACATATTGATAATAGGAAAACACATTCCAATGTTGCAAGATGTAAAATCCCATCTTGGAAAGTGTTTTGCCATGAAAGACTTGGGAGAAGCAGCATTCATTCTTGGAATCAAGATCTATAGAGATAGAACTAAGCGGTTGATTGGACTAATTCAAAGTGCTTATATTGATAAGATCTTGAAGCGATTCAAGATGGAGAATTCCAAGCGTGGTATAGTACCAATGCAGGAAGGACTTGGTCTGTCGGTCAAACAAGGTGCTTCTACACCTGATGAGGTGAAGCGTATGCAAAGAGTCCCTTATGCTTCGGCTGTAGGCTCTATAATGTATGCGGTGAGATGCACTAGACCTGATATAGCGTTCGCGCAGAATATCGTTAGCCGTTATCAACAGAATCCAGGTGAAAGTCACTGGACTGCTGTTAAGACCATTCTCAAGTACCTACGGGCTACTAGAGATTTGTTTTTGGTATATGGGGGAAATCCAGATCAAGAGCTCAAAGTGACTGGATACTGTGATGCTGGATTTCAGACTGATCGAGATGACACGAAGTCTCAGTCTGGGTACGTCTTCGTTATGAATGGAGGCGCTTTGGATTGGAAAAGCAAGAAACAAACCACAGTTGCTATGTCTGCAACAGAGTCTGAGTACATTGCTGCTTCGGAAGCGGCAATGGAGGCTGTCTGGATAAGGAAGTTTATTAGTGGGCTAGACATTGTCCCCACAAGTAACTTGCCTATTGACATGTACTGCGATAACTCGGGTGCATTAGTCATCGCCAAAGAACCTGGAGTTCAGAAGGGCGCCAGACACTATGCCAGGAGATATCACTATGTTCGTGAGCAGATCGAACTAGGTGAAATCAAATTACTCAAAGTTCACACAGATATTAACTTAGCTGATCCTTTCACGAAAGCATTGTCGAGGCCGAAGCTTGAAAGGCATGCCGAGGGCATGGGACTTAAATTGGCTGGTTAAATCATGTATGTCTGATGTTCGGTATTTGGATAAGGGATGTTAAACAATTTCTGTTTATATAATGAAATAAAGTATTTGATATGTTTGATTTCATTTAATGGTTAAGTTGTGTCCTATATTTGCATGTTTAATCCTTGAGTACTTGTCAAGTATTCTAAATTGTCCATTGTCGATTAACTATATGGGAATATAGTTAAACTAAGACAAAATCTGAGTGATTGGTTTGGATGGTCCCACCAAACTCACATGGTATTCATTGGATGCATACTGGACAGACCCACTAACGAATTATCACTTTATGGATCGGCGTCATTGAGTGAAATTCGTAAATGGTTGCTTTGCTTATCCTTAGACTTGAGATACAAGCAGGTCATGCATGTATGGATTGCACTTACTTGATATAGGTCTAACTATCCTGAATAAGGTAGTACAAAAGGGCTATTTTCAGTAAGTGTAGTGAAGTATGTGACTTGACACGTGTAGTCAAGAGGATTTGTTCCTTCAGCTTTGTGCTGAAGCAGATACCACTGGGCCCCTCATTGGACTAATTAAGATGTTTGCATGGCCGTGCCCAAATGAAATCTAGAGATGTCTCGATTTGCAATTTGGTAATCTTAAGTTAGTTGTGAGAATGAGAAACAGAATCGTTAAAGTATGAAATGACTTGATCCATATTCATATTTAACAAGGTATCGGTAACAAAGGGATAGTAAATGACTGTACCATTTAAATACACTTTGAGAAACTGTACTTAAGTATTTCTGGGAGCATTGGCGTGTTGCTAGACGCTAACCAATGTTATTACCTTTACTATTGCAAGCTCAAGTGGGAGCTGTAGGGATATGATCATGTAATAGTAAGCGTATGTCCGGAAGTTATTTAAGCCTACGGGGTCACACGTCTCGACACCAAATGTATTAATATTAATTAATGGTTAATTAATATTTATCACGAATATTTAACGAGGTTTCGTTAAAAACTGACAAGTTAATTGTTAACAGGGGTGTTAGTTGTAATTAGAGAGAATTGTAATTGGATTACAATTGAGAGAAGGCTTTGGATAGGGCCTCTAGTGGATTTCGACTAGGGCTCCTATGCCTATCCTTTTGCTTGTTTATCAAGTATTCTAATCCTATAAATAGACCCTCTGGGTTTAAGGATTAGTTGCTGCTTTTATCAGATAAAAGAAAACCCTAATTCTTTCTCTCTACTCTCTCGAATTCGGCAACAAGAAAAACCCAAGGGAGGTTTCGGTTCTTGTGTGGTTCGACCAAGCCTACATCAAGAGGAGTTCGTGATCGGTTGCTAGCACATAGCATTGGTGTGTCGTGTGTGCGATCGTAGAGGGATTTATATCAAATCCTCCAAGAGATCAAGCCTTGCCGAGCTAAAAAGGTACACGTTCTAATACCGGTTAATTAGATTAATTCATAGGATTCTTTCCGCTGCGTACTCGTGTTTTGATAAAAGTTATATAACCCAACACTAAATACATGTATCTACATATTAGCATGTCTTTTAAAATTATTAAGAACTGTATTATGTACATAGTTTTTCTATAAAGGGTGGTTTGTTTATTTTAATGTATGTTGTTAATTTACTGAGTCTGATTCATGATTTTTAGGTTGACAAGTCTTTACTAAAGTGTGGAAGAAGATGAGAGAATATACAAAGACGAGCTTGGTCTACTACAAGATACACTCATGTGAAGTTTGGATCCTGAAGTGCAGATTGGCTGCTGATTTAGGGTAAATTTTAGGTTCATAAGGATTTAGGTACAATAGAGGATTTAAGATATTGACTTTGATGAAACTGAAGTATTTCTTCTTAAACAAACAGTAACAAAAAAATCTAGATTTCACATACATTACCCTGCAGAAGAAAGTGTTTGATAAACTTTAGTGTGAAACATACATGAAATTTATTAAAAGCACTTTTTATACTTATAAGTTGGGCACATCCACATAGAAATGAATGTTTACAAAACTGGGCAAGAAGATCTATATTTACGTATAGGTCTCTCATCTACCCCCAACACCACACATTAACAAACAAAACGTAAAACCGTAGAGAAAAACCCACTGAAAAACCAACAACACCTAATTTCAAGCTAATGAGACATGACAAAATCCGAAACTACAAAACAAATCAGTCACTTAATGAGTATAGATCAACAATTTCATAGACATAAACCCAGAAATATAAAGGGGTCTACAGCATCCCCAGTAATCAAGAGAAAAACAAACCACCCAATCTCACAGATTACGTTTACTGATAAGCAGAAAACTAGAAACAAAATAATGCAGCAAGGGAACATACAAAAATACAATTTGGAATCAAATGAAGACAATGAATGGAAAAAAAGAAGCCGGAATGGAAGCCACAAATGATCGTTTTACTAACAGGTAAAAAAGGTCTTCAACCTATGTCACATACTCAATTTATACTCTCAAAATCAATTCGCAAAATCATCATACGAACCATCCATACAAATTCGAAGGTGTAGTCCTGGAGGAAGATAAGATTAGTAATTGTACCAGCAGATTGAAAAATGACAACCAAACATATATATTAACAAATAAGAAAACAAATCAATCTCATAAAAAAATAAGCGAATCGGACACAAATCAAGAAAAGACATTAACTAAACAAAGAGCCCAATCAATCTTTAATAGCCTACTGTACTGCATGAATAATTAACACCGAAAAGCTCAATCAAGCACATAAATCAATTTAACAAAATCATTCCTATCAAAACCCAAGAAAAAACTGATATGGGTTAAAGGATCAATAAAAAATTAGTAGCTATTGAATTTAGAGGCAAGCAGAGAAACGAAACTGTTATTTGCAACTTGCAAGCATGAGGCATGAGAAATCGACAAGAATCAACTGACCGATCTCTTAAGGCTTGAGAGTTGAGGAACCCACAAAAATACATGGAAGCATGGGCAAATTGCGCCACTTAGGTCAAAAGGAACATATCAACACCTAAAATTAACCAAATATTTGGTTGATGCCCAATACTAATTCAAATCAATTAACGATTTCAAATATAACATCCCTAAATGCATAAATAAAAAAATCACCTTACCTACGACGGCGTAGGGTTGCAAGCAGCGATTATCAAGTGCAATCCAAATTGATTAACACACCATCGCCTTCGTCAGGAACGTCGTAGGAGAATGACTGAGGAAAGAGGCAGACATAGAAGGGTTAGGGTGTAAATCTGACTCACTGTTTGAAGGAGTTGCTCACCCGGTCGTTGAAATCAGAAAGAAACAAATGAAGACGGAATGCTTGAAACGAACCAAAGAGGAATAGATACATGTGAAGACGGTGAGAGATGAGAGGATGTATGTGAGTGACTGGAGAACAATGAAAACTAAATTTAGGGTTTTAGGGAAAAAAGAAGAGCAGGTAAGAAATACGGATTGTGTCTATTATTTTGGGTCAAGCTAGCTATGGGCGGGAAAAGCAATGTAAGGATTAACGTGAGAGTGACAAGTGGCAAGATATCTAATTTTTTTTATTAGAGTAGGAAGATATTCAAATCTTTGCATCATATTCTTTTATTGAGGTTTCAATGGTCACAAAAGATTTTCACGTACGAAAATAGTTGATAATTCTAAGTATATGCAAGTGGTTGTATATGTCTCTAAGAAAAGATGATAATAGAGGAAAAACAACAAAAGTTCTTAAACTGTTTTCTAACATGGCTGAAGAAATTGTGATAGAAGATAAAGAAAGTACCAGTCAAGAAATGGTGTGAAACGCTCCCAAGGAGTTGATTGCTGCCATTCAATGTATCGAATTGTAGAAACAATTTTGCTTAGAGAGAAAAATAACACAAGGCAGATTGACAAAGAGCAGTTTTTTACCTTATTTTCAACAGGAAAATGTAATAAAAGTCTGATAGAGAAAAGAAAGAGTGTTAAGGCTACAACCAAGCTTCTTGGTAAGACTATGATTGGTAATAGAAAGGCTAGAGGGACGTTACCTACCACACATGGACCCTGAAAAGATGTCGTATGTTGATGATTGGTCACCTATCAGATTTTCTTTCCTAATGCATCTTAATGACTATCATCTAATGAGATTCTGACATTTTGTTTTCCATTTGTTTATTCTTCAATTTAGTTCTGCAATTTTTATGTATGACACTCAAATTCACACGACGCTTGCCAAAAAAATGCACATCTCTTCGATTTGTTGACTACCAGAAAAACAAATTCACTGTCAACATCAGTAACCTAGGCAATGGTCTGTGGGGAGCTGAGAATGCCACAAGGTTTTCTTTTCTAAATGCATTCACTAGGCATGGTATCCAAAAGGTATGCATAAACTGGAAGAAGCTCGCGAAGATTGAAGTTGTTGCGTTCAATGAAGACGGGCTAGAGATCAGAAGGAAGAGGAATGGACAGGAGTTTTTTCATTCGAGTGTCGTTCAGGCAGATGATCAATCATATCATACACATGTGTTATTCTTACTACCTATACATATAATGCCTAACATTACACCATTATCTGTCGTTTTTATTAATACTTAAGTGACTGCCTACTAATATAAGAACTTAACTTTTACACTGCAGTTGCTACCAATACGATTTGTTTCAAAATTCTCAACCAACCACCTTCATGAGCACGCCTTACAGGTGAAAGTTGAGCCTGGGGACGAAACAGAAGAACACAAGGTCAGTGATTTCACATTCTGTAAAAACTTCTTCTTCTTACTGCTGATCTTAAGGTAATAACCACTTTCAAGTATTGTTATGATCGCATGCATATGATATACTTTAATCACTTATTTTGGTTTTTTGATTGGAAACTGCCAAGAGGCAGAAATGCTTTGGATATAACTCATACATTTCAAACAACCCCAACTTCACACAACCTTCCTATAAAACACTTTACATGACCACCCTCAACCACCCATGTTGTCATCTTATTGCCTAATTAAACACAATAGAGTTATCTACTTGAACATAAGGTGCTATAATACATTCAGTGCTCATAACCTCCACTATTATTGCCTTCCATCACTCTTCTCCATCCTAATTTAGTCATACTAATGGTGATATATTATATGTGATGAAATAAACAAAACAACACCAAAATCAGATACCTGTGTGATATTCATCCACCAAATTACGAACAATCTGTAATCATATTTTGACATGTAAAAATTAAAACCTGGGGTTTAATTATGTTACATAGTTTTCACCATTTGAAACTGGCTTGCATTAATCATAAAATGTGCAAAATAGGTAATATTATGTTAATTAATTAGGATAGAGGTTTATTTAAGACTTCAACATTCTGCCACTATTATGTTATGCCATTTTCAATCAGTTGCTAATATTTAACATTGTTAAACTATAGATTATACCAATACAGTTTCGACAATGGAGGTTACTAGGAGGGCTAAACACAGTTAAACTTCATGCGGTCAAACAAGATGCGGTGGTCGATGTGCTTTCGGAACTCGATCCAGAGACACAACAACAGGCCCCAATAGCGTTCACTGGTCGAAGCTGGCCCCTGTTCTATATTGAGAACAAAATTGAAGTTGGCAGTTAGCTTATTTTTACAGACTATGGGAGTGCTGAACACCATCCTTACAAATGTGGAGTTACTCATGTATTCACCGACTCTGGTGTTGCACTATACCAAGACCCCCGAGCATCATTGCACCCTCTCCAGGCCCAGCCAGGTTCACAACGATCTTAGCCCACACTACTTCAAGCAGCTGACAACCCACAACCTAGAGAGTCAGCTACTTTATAATAATAACTTACTATTGCAGTCCATTCCTAAAACGCTGTTTCGTAACTACAACATCCATGTTTACAATCAGGCAATTCTAAGGTTTGGACTGACAGAGTTTACGGTTAAACCCTATGGACCGGGCAGGATGGCATCTACCCTCCATTAAGGATGAAAGCAGACTAGGCAGCATTCTTCCAGACAATGGGCCTTCCTCGACACAAGCTGCTGTGCTTCCAACTTCACGAGGAACGTGCCCAGCCGGATAAAACTGTCATGTTTGATGTCTGTTAGTATTTGTTGGTTTGCTTTCATGAAACTGATCTAATTTGACAAACTTAAACTATTTCTATGTTACTTCTACACTGTTGACCTACAACTGTTTTTGTAATTATATATGCACGGCGTGCGTTATCTTTAGCAAATACAATGAACATATGACTATTGCTAATATGGATATCATGCTAAGCTGCATGCTCATACACTACATATGTGTCTCCTAAGTTAAAACACTTGCGTAATTTGGGTTCTATTAATAATAAATTATTGCCTAATTTGTCTTCTGTTAATAATAAAGTATACATTTGTTTACGCAGTTCCCAGCTGCTACCACAACATCCATGTTTACAATCAAGCAATTCTAAAGTTTAGACTGACAGAATTTACTGTTAACATCCTATGGACCGGAAAGGACGGCGTCTACCCTTGATTAAGGATGAAAGCAGACTGGGCAACATTCTTCTAGACAACGGGCCTTTCTCGACACAAGTTGCTACGCTTCCAACTTGATGAGGAACGTGCCCAGCCGGATGGAACTGCCCTGTTTCATGTCTGCTATTATATGTTGGTTTGTTTTCATGAAACTGATAAACTTTGACAAACCTGTCTCTTTCTATCTTACTTTTACAACTTAGACCTACAACTGTTTTCCTAATTATATATGGATGGTGTATATTATCTTTAGCAAATACACTGAATATATGACTATTGCTAATGCCAAAAAATAGTTAGAGACCTTCTTTACTTACACTGTTACGTTTTTTCCCAAGCACTGGTGTGATCAAAGCCATTTCACGTATACAAACATACTGAGCATGTTAGGGTCGGCCAAAGTTCCCCCCGGCCGTGCATCGCACGGGCCTGCACACTAGTTATTTTAAAAAATCTAAGAATGATTTAGATCATTAGTTCTCTTATTAACATCTAATTATGGTTTTTTAATAATGGTTGACATCAAAATGTAGAAGAAATTTGGCTATTGAACATTTTAGTCATGGTCACCTCTATATAGGACATTATTTTTAAAAACTTGACATAAAAATAAGTGATTTTAATCTTTAAAATGAGTATAGTATCATTATATATAAAAATAAAAATAAAATATTTTTCGGCTCCTTGTGATTATCGAATCAGGTATCTCATTGTTTTTGTAGTGCGTGCTTGTATCTTTCTGCTCGCCATTATGTTTTTATAAATACCATTTATATTTTTCTAAAATGATTAGCTATAAAAAAACACCATCATTATAAATAAATATAAAAAAATACGTTTTTAACTCCTTATGTTTTCTAGCGCATCATTGTGTCTTCTTGAATACCACTGTGTTTTTCTGACACGGTTAGTTTATAGAAAAACACAAATGTGAATAAAACTGTCATCGACTTTTAATGTGTAATACACGATAAATAACAACAAATTCATTTAGTACATAAAAACAATGACAGGATAACATGAAATAATCTAAAACATAAAACACAATAACGAATGCATATAACAATTACTAAAACGATAAGTTATAAAAACCACAATGGTGAAACAGTTACTTGTAATATCTAAACACAATGCTAAACTAACAACAAATTTATCTAATACAATTAAAAATAATAGAAGATGAGTTAAAACATAAAATATAACAATAAATACATAAACATAAATATAAATGACAAAAATCTGATCCTTTTAGAAAACAATATATTAAAAAATAAAAAGAAATTTTTCTGACTTAAAATTACTATATATATTGTTCTAATTCGAATAAATTGCATGCTATGATCCAAGTTGACCAGGACCGGCGTGACTCCACGTCTCCACATGGACGTGCATGTTCTTTTGTTTTGTGTCACATGCGATTGTTTTTCGAGACAAAATTCAATGGACAATGCACCTTAATTCTATTATTAAATTATAATTATTCAATTATTAACCAATTATTTTAAATTAAAATCAATCAATTGATTAATTAATTAGCTAAATAATAATTGTTTATCAAACAACTTATTATTAAAGTAATTTATTTTATTGTCGGGTTATCCGATGAGATCCGCCGGCAAGAGTAGTAGCAATTATCTTTATACCAGTTACCAACGACGTGGGAAGCAAACAATGGCCACACCCCTAATTTTTTTGTAGAGTAGATTAGAAATTAAGTCTTATATTTAATCAAATTATGAATTGTAACATTTATGAAACTAAGTTAAATTGAATGATTTTTTTATAAATTGTTATCAACTAGGTCATTTTCACGAACAGAAATTAACTTTTTCTGTTAGCTTTTTGTAAATGATCATTTTATCTTTACTTTTTAAAAGACCAAGCCTGTAATTGTAATTCTGACTCTTTAAAGGACCAAATCTGTAATTCTACTATTTTTTTGTTTTTATTTTAGAAAAAATTACATGGATTTTAACATTTCTCAAAACTAATTACAAGAGACAACTTTTAAAGTGATTTTTTCTTAGAAACCAACATTTTTACTAATTGACATCCATGTTCACCGTTAAATTAGCACATGACCTGCACATGCCAGAGTAAAATAGTAATTCTATCCTAAGAAAAACCCACGCCTCCCCTAATCATCTGATCTCGAATAGTGAATCATATGAAACACATGATTCAAAACTCCTAACTATAATAATTTTGTTTAAAAATAACTTAAATCTATTTCACAACTAACGAAATTGTGTTGTTTTGTATATATTTTCTGTTTACGTGTAAATAATTTCACCTTTTCTTTTTATATTTACTAGGAAAATTCATAAACAAATATTTGAGCATGTAAATAGTTTGCTTTTGCAGCAACATAAAAAAAAACATCAGAAACTTTATACATCTTTCTTTAAATTGACATCAAAACCAATAGAACCATTTAAGATCAAAACAACCAAATACCATATAACATCTAAACCAGATACATCATTCTTTCATGGAAAATGATCAAAACACGTAAACATTAACCAAAAGAGAGTCAAAAAGTACCATTCTTCCATGGACCAAAAAACAATTAAAGTTAACTAAAAGACAACAGAAAACCAAATAACTCAAACAACATCATATTTGATTTTGTTCACGACCCTTTCATGTCCTGCTATTGTGTCCAGCCTTCTTACACTTACTACAAACATTTGACCTTGCCTCCTTCCTTGCTCTTTGCTCTTCCAATTCAACACTTGAATTCTTCCTTGCTTTCCTTGGCCTACCAATAAGTTTGTGGTATGTAGGAGGTATGATAACTATTGGGATCTGTAACTTTTGTCACATATTCATGCCATTAAGTGAATACACTTTGAAACTGTATATGTAGGTCCAGTAACAACAACTAATCACGATATTTTAATCTAGTACAAGTGCGGAATCCTTGTACAAGACCGATTCAAGAATAAAGATGAAGAGAACACAAGAAAACGATGATTAAACAATCAAAACCAGATATTGCACACAAGAGAACTTGTCGGGTACAAAGTCTTGTAATCGTAATCTCCTCTCTATCGAGTTTATGATCGTAAACACCAAAGGCAGCTCCCAAAATCGTAAACAAGCACACCAAATGAGGAGGTCTTGAGGGGTTTATATAGCCACCCCATTGGGTTTACTATTGGGCCCTTTGTGGATCATAAACCCAATAGTAAACCCAAGCCCAATCATAAACTAGCCTAAATACAATAATCAAACTAGCCTATGATCCTAATTAAACCCTCTAAGCCCAGCCCAACTTATTTAATATTACAAGCCTCATAATCTAGCCTCTACAATCTTCCCCTAGGCTTGTGATATTAAATGTCTTCGATCTTTGAACTTCTTCTTCTTGACTGGCTGGCATAGATGCTGATGAAGATTCTTTCCGCAGAAATCTTCAATGGGGTTTCATGACGGGCACTTGGGACTTCCTCTTGATCAGCATCAGCTTGAACTTCTTGAAATGAACAAGTTAATGAGAGGAGGATTCTCATTGACTTGCTTCTCATGAAAGAATTGGTTCTTGCTGAATCTTCGGTAACTGTCTTGAATCTTCAAAACAATTAGAGGTTAAATTTTGAAAAACCTCTAGCTGTGAAGACCTTGATTGTTGAACTTCAAACTTCATAAACTCTGACTGCTCTCTGTATCATTTTCTTTTTCAAAGATTGACTTGAAATCTTCAGCTTCCCCTAAACTTGTGAGCATTTTCTTTGAAAAACTTTTGAAGCTTTTGGATACTTGTAAAGATACCAACAACTTCCCCTGAACAGTTGCTTTTCAGATGGAAGTCTTGTCCGGTTAGTTCTTTAACTTGAGCAGCAGCAACATCTTTCTATCATCAACCTGTCTGACACACATTTGAAAAAATATACACTACCAGACATGTGATGACTGGTCTTTGGGTTAGGAGGTAATTATCATCTGTTCAGTTGATTCAAATTAACATAATTTTAACCAAAAACCCTAATATAGATTACGGGTTTTCTATAAAACTTCCCCTGAACTCAAAGACCTCTAAAGACTTCCCCTTAGCTGATTACTTCCCCTCAGCTAAGGACTTCCCCTGAGATAATACATATTATCCTCGAGTTCCCTTCGGATACTATGTATTATGGAAGTCTTTTCGGATAATAAGTATCACCCTCGAGTTCCCTTCGGATAATACTTATTATCCCCTCTCCTTCCCCTAAAAATTTGTCAAGATCTGACGGAGGAAGTCTTTTCCATTAGATAATAAGTATCATCCTCGAGTTCCCTTCGGATAATACTTATTATCCCATACTCCTTCCCCTAAAAATTTGGCAAGATCTGTCGGGGGCATATTGTCATGCATTAAAACCCTTGAAAAACATATTTTGACTTCTCAAATCAACCTGGCCAAGACAAAAACACACCAAAAAGAACTTAACGACTCACACACGAAAGATAAAAACAAACAAATACTTACCAATATCAAACATGAGAAAGTTTACAAGGGATCAAACCATATGAATCTGACTGAGGAACCCTTTTCAGCTTCAGTTACTTAACTAGTCCAGGTGATTGCCGGTATGTTTGTCCGCTTTAAACTCAAACCCGTTTAATCCCAACCGAATGCGTCATGCTTAATATAGTACATTATTACCGTCATGTTTAATTGTCCCCACACCCAAGCGTACACAGCAAAACCTACCCAACCTCAGAGTTTATTGAGGATTCACAAACCCCCAACTTGAGGAACCATGCAACACCGCTATGACTACCACTTATTTTCATTAACCATCAGTTGGTGATCAGGTCGGCCGCTAAGCACGCAAAGAATACCAACTGAGTGATTATTTTTCATTTTCTTTTCTTTTTCATTATTTTTTTTTATTTCTTTTTCTTTTCTTTTTATTATGTGGTGTAGTCATGACAGCAGAGACATGGCGTGTGAGAGAGTGAATACTAGGTAATTACCACTCTCAACCCATTTTTGTCGGGACTCAGTCTTTTAAACCATGCAACCTAGGATGGGAAACTAAACATATATATCTTTTAAGTTCACTGCACTTTCATTGGAGGTCATAAGTTTAGGTCGAGCCTACCGAGCATATCACCGTGGAGCTTGCCTTTCACTTCCGTCTTACGCGTGTCAGCCATCTCCAACCCGGTCATTCATTTTACTTCCCCTAAACTTCTCAAAAACAAGACACAAACAATTAAACACAAACAATTAAAAATTGAAAAGCACACTATTTTTTAGGGGTCAACTTTTTCTTCATCTTTACATTTCTTCCCCTTGCTTTTTGATTTTTAATGTCACAATCTTGTGAACATCTTTTTTTTTTAATAAATAAAAAAATAAAACACACAAACACACTTAAAAGAACAAAACACAAAATTTTGAAGATATCTGGCCAAGCTAACTTTCAAAGTATTAATTTGAAAAATTTAGTAAATTGGGTTTCAAGACATGCACACTTCATTGCATTTGAAGTCAAACACTTCAACAATCAATCACCAAGTGAAAATTTTATGAAATTTGGTTTGACTCAAAACACCCTTTGTTGCCTCATCATTCAAACAACCAAGTTAAGAACAGTACCTTTCATGCTGATTTTGACCTTTTACCTCTCAATGAGACATACATTCCATTTATAGATTACTTGACATGACATGAAGATACGTCTCCTAAACTGTGCCTGGAACAATCACTTATCAACGAACAAATTAGTAATAAAAATGTTAATGATAATCCTCCTTGATCGTTCCTGCACAGAGTGAGAGATTAGTTAGCCATTGGTACCCAGGCCATTGTTTTTCTGGGTACACCTGAGGAATCAATAAAGGATACTTCTTGTAAGGAACATCCCCTTTGAAAAATCAAGAAGTTGGGATGGAGCTGCCTTGATTTTTGGTTTCCAAATTCCAGGTGATTTAACATTTGTTTTAGTCACTTTTGGAGTTGTGACTTTAGGTATTTCAACCTTCTTTGTTTTAGATTCATTTTTCAAAACAGTTTTTGTTTTAGTCACCTTTGGAGTTGTGACTTTAGGTATTTCAACCTTCTTCATTTTAGAATCATTTTTCAAAACATTTTTAGTTACCTTGGGAGGGGTAACCTTGGGTTTTTCAGACTTTGTTTGTTTTGAAAATGGTTTCTTCACCTGCTTTTGGAAATTTTGGTAACTTGGAAAGTTGTTGTTTTGATTTAAAGATTTTCTTTCAGCTTTGGCAACACCCCAATGTTGATCAGAAGGTTTAACCTTAGGAGTAATAGTCTTCATTGCCTTAGGTTTCTGCACCATCATCGGCTTAGACTCAACTGACTCCTGAGATGAAACCCTTTGACTTTGCGGATAGTAGGGTTCATAGTGGCGATAAAGACAGTTTCTAGCAATATGACCAGCAATGCCACAATTAAAGCAAGTCTGCTTCTTTAGATAGAAGTCAGACGTGTACCCATTTGTCTTTGGTGGCATATATGGAGCTGGTTTGCCTTGTGCCTGCTTCTTTGCTTTGTCTGCAACTCCAGATTTGACTTTCTGCTGGTTGTCGAAGCCTGTGTCGAACCTGTCTTTACCGTCTTTATGCTTCCTTGATTCTTTGACGTTGAAGCACCATTCTTGCAATTACAACAGCAACTGAATGATCCAACTGAAGAAATGGGAGACACATGTCACACCCCCAAAAATCCACTCACGGAATACCACCGCTGGGAGCGTGACAAACCAGGATCGCAGTCCATTAGTTACACCAAACGATCAGTAATTAATAAAAACGTTTCATTTTCCATTAAATATAAATTCAGAGTGTTACAATTGCGGAAGCGTAAATACAATTAATTTTTTTTATGTAAAGACATCGTCACCCAAGGTGACGTGGCTTGTTCAAAGACACTAAAAGGGTTTCGAAGTCTCATGCATGCGTACTCGTGATACTCGAACATCTGCAACCTGAGAATAACATGCTAAAAAGTGTCAACACAAAGGTTGGTGAGTTCACAGGTTTATCAGTTCAAAAACAGTTCAAGTTGTGTTTAAGATTGACTGTTCAACAACAGCCAAGTTGAGTTTAAGATCGACTGTTCAACAACAGTCAAGTTGTAAGAGCATAATCACTAATATATATCAAATAGCTAGCTAGGCTATATACATGAAACTTCGCACGTTGATGGTCACCGAAGCTAACAGTTGTTTACAGTTTGCGCAGTTTGCCTTGTTGTGTTTAGGACGAATATAACACCCGTTCGATATCCAATCGAGTCAGCGCGACTGACCCAGGTGGGGTTTGTCAGACCCAGTAGTACTACAATATATTTCCCGCTATCGTCATTAATACTAACGGTACCATAGGAAGGACTTTGTTGTATCGGTGTGCTACAAGTACTTCAAGTGATATATAAAAGTCTAATTATCTCAGTTGTGTAAATCATGCATGTTAATCTCCCCCAACAGGATTTAAAACAGTAAAATGGGGCCGTGAAACTCACCTTAGGGTGCACAGCAATTCCAGATAATCAACAACAGCAAAAATAGCAAATAGTAGCTTGTTCTACCAAACACCTAATGAGCATGATAATATAAGTGTGTGTTCGACTAGAAACAACCAAGTCTAACATAAACAACGAAAACGAATGATCGTGAAGTCCGGAACGAGTCGAGGATGACACACTTGCCAGATTCGAGCAATTATCGAAATAACGCGGAAAAATATATATATATATATATATAATATATATCGATAATATATATTTTCCAAGTTCCAAGATCCAAAATAAATATAATATATATATATATAATATAAACCAAACGCTTAAATGATGTTAATAACTAGATTTCAACGAAATACATACATATATTTATATAATCCATAAAACAGTCCAACGAGTCTCAATAGACTAAATATATATATATATATATATAAACATGTTAGATTACGACGATACGATTAGTTAGTACAAGAAACTAAAACTAGTATTAAATTAAGTATCAAAAAACCGTTTACTTTATGTTCTAAAAAATGACACTTTTATAATTCTCTAAACCATTTCAATAGTTTACGGGTTCTATAATTTACCAAGGGGTCGATTTATACATGTTTTAACTCAACAAATGGCCAAAATCATAAAAATAAAGAAGGGAAAAACAAGAACAAGGAAAAACAAGGTCCCTGGGGCTTGAACCCGCGACCTCTCGATCAAGAGACCAAAGCCTTAACCGCTAGGCTGAAGCTTCTGCTTTGGTTAAACATGCAACTGAATTTAACATATTCAGTTACACAGAACCGGATCACAGGGAAAGAAAGAAAAAAACAAAGAAAATGTGGAGGCCAGGTTTCGAAACCGTGACCTTACGGTTAAAACAGGCGTGCCTAACCACTGGGCAAAGCGCTGCTGTTGATTTAAAAACGAAACATAATTTTATATTGAAATCCACAGCGATGTCATCCTCTTCCTTAAAACTCCGGTGATCGGAGTTTTATTCCGGTCACCGGAAAAACGTGAAACACGAACAAGATGCATAGAAAAGATGCGACTCTCATGAATGAATAATTACCTTGAGTCGGAAATGGATTGCGAGGTGTTTTTGGTGCCGAAACCGAACCGAAACTCGAACGTGAACTCCGACCTCGATCACGAATTCGACTCCTGTTGCCCCTGGTTGCTCGAAAGCGGTTAGCAAACGCCACTGGTATGTACGATGGTGGAATGGTGGTGTAGATGGCCGAAATAATTTTACTCCGGCGGTGAAGCGTGATAGAACAGGGATCAAAAAGAAGAGAGTGGTCGAGTGAGGTTCAAAATCTCCCAATAATTGTATGCTTGTGATCGATCGATTGGACCAAGGGGTAACCGACGTGAATCATGAAGTCGAGTTTTATGGAAATCGGTTACAGAACTTCCGATCGACGTTCTTTAATTTATTTCAATTCGAGTTTGTTTAACTGGCAAATCTAGTCCCTTGAGCTTTTACAAATTAGGATAGAACTTTTGGTAATTGTAGATCCAGTCCCTCAAGCTTTTATTAAGAAGAGAACAAGTTTGGAAAATTATAAGGTTGGTCCCTCTCTGTTATATCAAGGTTAACAATGCTAACGGAAATAACGGGAGTAACTTTAGACGATGACAAAACAAATATAAATCGCTATAGGGTTAACACTTGATGTTTATAAGGTATAAACCCTAGATAACCACATAAAATGAATAATAATAACTTCAAATTATTTATTTTTGTTTCACATAAAATCATAGATTAACCCTCATAAAATCATAAGACGATATGTATAATTCTACGACACGTCGTCACATAAAATCATAGAATAAATCATGTGAACTTATATATAAATATATCACATGAAATCATAAATGGTGAAACCATAGAATATTAATCGTTTGAACTTAGTGCATGCTCGTATAATGATGATCACTCAAAACCCTACTTTGCTAGAGTCAACACATAAGTGTTCACACAATATTTAATACAATTTATGTTCAGTTAATGCCAGGAAATGACCTGAAAATACGGATTGTCACAGTATCCCCTTGTTGAAGAATTTTCGTCCCGAAAATTGAATAACGTGGTTGACAGGTTGGTCACAAAAGAAAGAAAAATTTTGTCTGTCGTTTTTCTCAGTCATCACATCATCCCCTTGTTGAAAGAATTTCGTCCCGAAATTTAAATCAGTGACAATTGCTATAAGAGTCGAATTGACAGTAACGTATCGAGAGAATTCAGGTTTCCTACTCCGAATGGAGTGATTGATGTTTTAGTCAAGAATGTGAACCAGATGTTGAGAAGATGTCAAACGTTTAGAGAATTTCAAAAGAAACTTAAATCAAAAGTATAGGAAATGATTTTCTTGTCAGGCGTTCTCTTACGAGAAGAGTTGTACATATGTAATATAGGAATCGTGTCGTGTGACTAGGCTGAACAGAGTGACACTATAACATAAGTATCTGAAATCAAAATTTCAATACGAAGATGAATCATGATACATCCGAGTAGTTTCCAGCTATTGTACCCAATGTTGGGAGTGAGATTTCCATTTCGTGTATCGTTTTCAGTTAAGGCAATAACCCATGTGAATTGAAGAGAAGGGAATTTGAGTACGAAAAGATTGTGTGTGCATTAAGTCACTCAGTGTTTGTCTAATAGACTCGTCGTCTAACGAAAACGTAAACGTCTAAATTTGCCTACCAACTAGCAAATAACATAGAATGACTTAAGACCGATCAAGTTATCACGAGGACCCGTTGATTGATTTAGTACTTTATGGATTTATGACCAATTAAGTTCACATGATTCATAATAACATTGAAATTCGAAATTCACATTTCATGCAACAACGGTTCGGATAGCATACGAGTTTCTACGAAGATTCCTTTTAAAGGTTTATGTGGTCAAAGCTTACTAGCATGCAATCTATCATGAAGGTTTTACCATACAACGCATACAATTGTCCCAACACCTTATATACTAGTATACGACCTTAAGATGACATATCTGTAGCATATAAGTTCATAAACTAACCAACACAAACCATACGGTGCAAAGTTTACGGGGAAACTTCACACGGTCTTGTCATTCCCACCGAGGTAGGAGACTTAGGACC
The DNA here is from genome assembly GCA_039602395.1 of Deinandra increscens subsp. villosa. Taxonomy (NCBI): domain Eukaryota; kingdom Viridiplantae; phylum Streptophyta; class Magnoliopsida; order Asterales; family Asteraceae; genus Deinandra; species Deinandra increscens. The sequence goes on along the minus strand of JBCNJP010002244.1, from coordinate 11,550 downwards.
TTGTATGGTGTATGGTTTTCACACTCATTAAAGTTAAAACATTCACGACATGTCATTTTTCTGGTTCCTAACACATTTCATACAGATAACTAATCATGTAATTCTACGCAAATTATGTTTAAAGCAACACTTCAATAATTAATCAGTTTCTATACCCTAAACATAGGATTAGATTCTCAATTGTAGCATGCATAAACACTTATATTTTATAAACATTTCTCATAAGAAGGTCAGAAGCAAACAAACTATTTATCATGATTAAAATTTTTCAACAGTTGCACACATACTAAAATATAACTAGTAACACACTGATTTTGTGACAAAAGGATTGGGGTCTAAAGAGAAATCTAATCAAGAGCTACTGCCATTTAAAAGGTAACGCATAGCAGTTTGTTTTAGAAAAGAATTACTCAATTCTATTAAGAATTATTCAAGAACTCACATAGACAATTAGGCTCAAATTCAAGTTGGAGTGCAATATCATACAACATATCATCATGCACGTTACCTTGCTAAAGAATTTAAAAAAATTAGAGTGAAGATCCAACAAAATAAAAGTGTAACTATGAGCTAACGAATATTGAAAAGTGATCTGCAGGATTATGTATGGCACCAAGCATGAGAATAGCAAATGGATGAAAAGCGCCAACAGCTTTGTGAATTCGACAGAGCGATGGGATAACAAGCTTATGATAGTCGCAACTACACATCTCAAGCATGACATGTGAGTTTAAACCAGCACTAGTGAAGTTACCAGCAGGGAGGATGCAAATAACGTAATGGATAGTATAAAATTCAGAGAGAAACATATAGTGTGCTTGACAGGATTGACAAGGAATTCGCGTAAATAGATATCGAAATGAACACGTTAATGCTCAATCCAACAGAGTAAACGTCTCGTTAGAGAAATCTTCATTGTTTAAGTTCACCAGTGTGTCCAATGTCCTTGGTTTTCTTGCACTTCATGCGTCATGCTTCCTTTCTTGTCAAAATTTCGGTTCAAATGGTACTCAAAAATAGCATAAAGTACGAAAGTGTTATAAAAGGGTGCCTGCAAAACACAAAACATCAGGATGTTCAAAAGTGGATTTGGCTTGGATTGCTTGTACGTATACGTTTGCTAGGGTTCAGTGCAAGTTTTTAGCTGGTCAAAAGATCAAATCGGGTGTTCCATATAAAAGGATCGGGGATATCACCTTAGTGAATGCCAGAGAGTTTATAAAAACAAAGCAGTCGATCGAAAAGTATTGTCCCTTAAACGAAATTCGATCTACTTCTTAACACATGCTTCTAAAAGTTGGAGTTATCCATTCGGTCATGCGGTTTATCATTCATAAGTGAAAAAAAGTCTCAGGTTTTTAAAACGTTGATGTTCATCTGAGTCAGAACTCACATCTGATTTGTAGCAGAAAGTTTGCTTTTAGGAGAGTTTTCCTTCTGGGCCCGGACGATTACAAGCATGAAGTTTGATTATTTCGGGTATGTCTCTTTTGGTCGAAATGCGTAAAGGATATTTGTAATATCGGAGAAAGTAGAATTCAGGGTTTTATCGAGGACCTAGTCCCGTTAGATGGAGTTTCTCAAGACAAGGCTCTTGTGTATGACTCTAAAGTCAATCCTTGGTCCGGTCCTGGTCCCACATTCAACGTGCCACTAATGTTTATATATAGGGTGTACCGCAGCTAACCCACCACACTACCAGCACCTTGAACGCGTACCAGCTACCTACCATTACTAGCTATCAGACAAACCACAATGGGTATTTTTTTTATCTGAAATAGAGGACGTCAAGTTCCTCCCATACGCTTGAACGTAAAGGGGAAGAGAGATTTAAACCTCAATATGTTGTGAAAACAAAAGGTGTAGGTTTTTCCATTCACAAGAGTAGAAGGATGCGTAAAGTTTGTCGTTCTAGTGAAGATCGTCGAGGGTTTGGCACGCACAGTACGAATATCATAACGCTTCAGATTTCAAGACGATCAAAATTTTAAATAGGCCATCAATGAAAATTTCCTGAAAGGATGATGAGGATCCGTGCACCAGAAAATTGTTGATAGTTGTTATGACAGGAGCATTAATAGATATGCAAAATGTATGGATAACTTGGTGTAGTCAATGCGTAAGAAGGGAAAATGCAGGTTAATGGTACAATTAGCTATAGATAACAAGAAGTTCATGCACGATGGGTGTAAGAAGGGCTTCCATAAAAAGCTTTGTATTGTTACTGCGATTGAGGCCCAAGGTAGTTTCATCATCAATGGTGTTATCTAGTTGAAAAGCTAACAAAAAATGTAACAGTTTCCGGTTCAAAGCTTGATAGCTCATCTAAGACATAAAAGAATTACAAAAGCGTGAGAATCAGAATCATTGGTTGTTAAATCGTAAAAGGTTCGAATCATGTAGAGAAAAATCAGTCGCACAGGTTCAAAAGGTCATTTGGAACAGTCATCGCGTTAAAACAGGAAGTCATTAGTTAAAAATCGGGAAGGATTTTCACTAACATTTCCTCCATTAGAGAAAAATATGCTTGTAATAAGGTAGGCAGTTTGTACAATCGCGATGATGTTGCTGCAACAAGTTTTGGTCCGCATAAGAAGATGAGGAAAGGGGAAACTTCACAAGAGGCTTTAGCCAAGAATAATGTTCCAGTGCTCGCGAAGTATGATTTATATAATTCGTTTATCCAATGTTGTCTGGGTAGTCGTCCGATGAACGTATATCCAAGTCGTCTCATGATCATAAAGTTCCAGGGATTGATATGGTCGGTAAAGTCGTTAAAGTAGAATTATGACTCAAGAAGAATTCAAACCAGTCAAAGGTTCCGTCGAGAGTGTTTGTAGTTAGAGAAAACTTGCCATTGAAATCAATGGAAGAAACGATCCCCCCTTTAGGACTAACATTCATAACGGGCGTCAAAGGGTTCACAAATTGATTAGAATCCATATATGTAAGGGATGATATCCTGCGCGATGACGTTTACAAAGATAGATGACTTCGATCCGGTCGAATTTCAACATGCTTAACATTCAGCCCCACGAATTTTTTTTACAGAAATTCGCTCCCAATTACGACCATTAACTTGCCTAGTAGGATTCTCTAGTATTTTCATACACCGCAAATTACATTTACGTGTGCACCCGTATCTGTAATTTACCCTATATGATCACCCTAGTTCCTCTTACTTCAGCTACCAGGTATTGGGGAGTACAAATGAGATTCCCTCAAAGTTGGTATCAAGAATGAGGTCACTCACCGAACGTTATCCTGACCAGAATTCGTTAAAGAGACAAGTATCAAGAATAACATGTCCGCTTAATTGAAATGACCCACCCGAAGCGAGTCAGCCCGAATTTTAGCTCAAACGGATCTGAATAGGGTTTATCACGCATACCGTCTTGATCACAATCCAGTGCGTGAAGAGTAAACCTTAGTTGGCCCACATCAGGTATCGTTGAGGTTATAAGAGTTGTTTCCAAGTTGTATCATCTCGGAGCACAACGCGATAGAAACAAGAAGGGGATGATCTTAAAAGATCAAGTCAAATGTGAAAGCGATCAGGGTAACAGAGGCGGATACAAGTGCCCCATGAGAAACCACTTGAATTCAAATAATGTTGCCACAACAGAAAGTTGGATAATCGCGCTATTAGCACGTCATGATTGCGTTCCATGGACATGAGAGTTGAGCAATATATGCAAGGCATGTATAACAAGAACCTCCTAAGTTATGGGAAAAGTTTAATGACAGGAAGATGTATTACACCACCTTCCCTATGCAGCATAGGTCCATAATATGGGTACTACACCCAGTTGTTCAATCCAGAATAATCCCGAGCAGCAAACTACTCGTCATGTGATTGTCTGATCTGATTCGACATCCCGTCTTCCATGGAGGTTAACCAAGAGGTAAACGACTCAGAGAGGTAGGGGAAAGGACTCAGGACTAACCGGCTCCTCGCCGTGAGTATAAGGGGATTGGATGATGTAAACGACATACCATAAACCAGGTGCGTGTAGGAGTGCGTATCACGATGCATGAGAAAAATGTTTAAGTGCAACCAATGCAAAACAGTTACAGTCTAAAACGAATCTTAGTTCGCTGTAACCAATAGCTCTGATACCATCTGTAACAGCCCAGACCCGTCGCACCAAGATATTGTCCGCTTTGGCAGCCGGCATGCCCTCAGGCATCCGCCCCTCACGGATTTAAAACGCGTCTTGGTAGGGGAGGTATCCACACCCTTATAAAGGCATGCTTAGTTCCCCTCCCCACCAATGTGGGATGTTACAATCCTCCCCCCTTAGGGGACTAGCGTCCTCGCTGGCACACTGGCCGACGACCGGCTCTGATACCAATCTGTCACACCCCCAAAAATCCACTCACGGAATACCACCGCTGGGAGCGTGACAAACCAGGATCGCAGTCCATTAGTTACACCAAACGATCAGTAATTAATAAAAACGTTTCATTTTCCATTAAATATAAATTCAGAGTGTTACAATTGCGGAAGCGTAAATACAATTAATTTTTTTTATGTAAAGACATCGTCACCCAAGGTGACGTGGCTTGTTCAAAGACACTAAAAGGGTTTCGAAGTCTCATGCATGCGTACTCGTGATACTCGAACATCTGCAACCTGAGAATAACATGCTAAAAAGTGTCAACACAAAGGTTGGTGAGTTCACAGGTTTATCAGTTCAAAAACAGTTCAAGTTGTGTTTAAGATTGACTGTTCAACAACAGCCAAGTTGAGTTTAAGATCGACTGTTCAACAACAGTCAAGTTGTAAGAGCATAATCACTAATATATATCAAATAGCTAGCTAGGCTATATACATGAAACTTCGCACGTTGATGGTCACCGAAGCTAACAGTTGTTTACAGTTTGCGCAGTTTGCCTTGTTGTGTTTAGGACGAATATAACACCCGTTCGATATCCAATCGAGTCAGCGCGACTGACCCAGGTGGGGTTTGTCAGACCCAGTAGTACTACAATATATTTCCCGCTATCGTCATTAATACTAACGGTACCATAGGAAGGACTTTGTTGTATCGGTGTGCTACAAGTACTTCAAGTGATATATAAAAGTCTAATTATCTCAGTTGTGTAAATCATGCATGTTAATCTCCCCCAACAGGATTTAAAACAGTAAAATGGGGCCGTGAAACTCACCTTAGGGTGCACAGCAATTCCAGATAATCAACAACAGCAAAAATAGCAAATAGTAGCTTGTTCTACCAAACACCTAATGAGCATGATAATATAAGTGTGTGTTCGACTAGAAACGACCAAGTCTAACATAAACAACGAAAACGAATGATCGTGAAGTCCGGAACGAGTCGAGGATGACACACTTGCCAGATTCGAGCAATTATCGAAATAACGCGGAAAAATATATATATATATATATATAATATATATCGATAATATATATTTTCCAAGTTCCAAGATCCAAAATAAATATAATATATATATATATAATATAAACCAAACGCTTAAATGATGTTAATAACTAGATTTCAACGAAATACATACATATATTTATATAATCCATAAAACAGTCCAACGAGTCTCAATAGACTAAATATATATATATATATATATAAACATGTTAGATTACGACGATACGATTAGTTAGTACAAGAAACTAAAACTAGTATTAAATTAAGTATCAAAAAACCGTTTACTTTATGTTCTAAAAAATGACACTTTTATAATTCTCTAAACCATTTCAATAGTTTACGGGTTCTATAATTTACCAAGGGGTCGATTTATACATGTTTTAACTCAACAAATGGCCAAAATCATAAAAATAAAGAAGGGAAAAACAAGAACAAGGAAAAACAAGGTCCCTGGGGCTTGAACCCGCGACCTCTCGATCAAGAGACCAAAGCCTTAACCGCTAGGCTGAAGCTTCTGCTTTGGTTAAACATGCAACTGAATTTAACATATTCAGTTACACAGAACCGGATCACAGGGAAAGAAAGAAAAAAACAAAGAAAATGTGGAGGCCAGGTTTCGAAACCGTGACCTTACGGTTAAAACAGGCGTGCCTAACCACTGGGCAAAGCGCTGCTGTTGATTTAAAAACGAAACATAATTTTATATTGAAATCCACAGCGATGTCATCCTCTTCCTTAAAACTCCGGTGATCGGAGTTTTATTCCGGTCACCGGAAAAACGTGAAACACGAACAAGATGCATAGAAAAGATGCGACTCTCATGAATGAATAATTACCTTGAGTCGGAAATGGATTGCGAGGTGTTTTTGGTGCCGAAACCGAACCGAAACTCGAACGTGAACTCCGACCTCGATCACGAATTCGACTCCTGTTGCCCCTGGTTGCTCGAAAGCGGTTAGCAAACGCCACTGGTATGTACGATGGTGGAATGGTGGTGTAGATGGCCGAAATAATTTTACTCCGGCGGTGAAGCGTGATAGAACAGGGATCAAAAAGAAGAGAGTGGTCGAGTGAGGTTCAAAATCTCCCAATAATTGTATGCTTGTGATCGATCGATTGGACCAAGGGGTAACCGACGTGAATCATGAAGTCGAGTTTTATGGAAATCGGTTACAGAACTTCCGATCGACGTTCTTTAATTTATTTCAATTCGAGTTTGTTTAACTGGCAAATCTAGTCCCTTGAGCTTTTACAAATTAGGATAGAACTTTTGGTAATTGTAGATCCAGTCCCTCAAGCTTTTATTAAGAAGAGAACAAGTTTGGAAAATTATAAGGTTGGTCCCTCTCTGTTATATCAAGGTTAACAATGCTAACGGAAATAACGGGAGTAACTTTAGACGATGACAAAACAAATATAAATCGCTATAGGGTTAACACTTGATGTTTATAAGGTATAAACCCTAGATAACCACATAAAATGAATAATAATAACTTCAAATTATTTATTTTTGTTTCACATAAAATCATAGATTAACCCTCATAAAATCATAAGACGATATGTATAATTCTACGACACGTCGTCACATAAAATCATAGAATAAATCATGTGAACTTATATATAAATATATCACATGAAATCATAAATGGTGAAACCATAGAATATTAATCGTTTGAACTTAGTGCATGCTCGTATAATGATGATCACTCAAAACCCTACTTTGCTAGAGTCAACACATAAGTGTTCACACAATATTTAATACAATTTATGTTCAGTTAATGCCAGGAAGTGACCTGAAAATACGGATTGTCACAACACAGCTACTCCCTTGAGTTTTTCATTCTTCACTCCAGCTGTTGGTTTCATGCTCGGATGCTTGATGGTGATCTTTGGCTTCTCAACTTTAGCTTCACTGATCACTCCATCAGTTATTCCCTTAAACTTGGAGGAGAAGGACGGTAATTCATATCCTACATCTGGTTCTTGGTCAAACATTGATCCAGATGTCATAAAGATCTTCCCCTCAGGCCGTGTCATCAAGATCACCTTTTCCCTTTCAACTTTGTCAATTACCTTGAAGTATGGGGTTACAATTTCAGGGTATGGTTTCAACTCTATCCCAGCCTCATTAGACTTAGAGTTGTGACATTTGTTATACTCCTGGCACTCAGCATCACTGTCTGATATATCCTTTACCCTCCCTTCACCATAAGTCATATTTGCTTCATTATCAATTTCTTCTTGTGTCAATGGTGTAGTTCCAACCAAGACACTATCAATAGGAGGAGCAGCTTCTTTATAATCAAGCTCGGTTCGTTCAACTTGTTCCTCACTAAGAAGTATTCCTATAATGTCTCTGGGAACTGGTGGAGGAATAATGTTGTTTGCAGCCAAGGCCTTATCAGTCTTTTCTGATCCAAATCCAGGTGTGTGTTTCCCAACTTGACCAGTCACAACAGCATGTGACAATTCCTTTCCAGCATCAAGCATTCTTTTGCTACTCATTTGATTCATATCAAGTTTAACCTGCAACTCATTGTTTTGATGCTTAAGGTCATCTATCTGCTTACTAAGCTCAGCTATTTCTAACTTAGCGTTGTCATACAGATAAGCGTTCTCAGTTGCAAGTTTCTTATATTTCACTATGTCTAATTTCTGAGCTTTAACCTTCTCTTCATTCTTTTGCCATCTACCCTTAAAAGAACTCCTCTCGCACTTTGTCTCAAACAATTCTGACTGAAATTTTTTACAGATGCCTAAGTCCATGAATTATACGAGCACAGGTAGGATTGGGGCATATCTCAGTATTGTCAACTTCAGCTGCGAAATCATCCTTGTTCTCAACCGAATTCATTACGAAAGCTTAGGGAACCTAAAACTAAAGTCCAAACGTTCAAAACTGAGATTACAATATAAATCACTTGATTACGATCGTAAATGCCTGATTACGATCGTGAACACCGTTTCCGATCAAAGCCAAATCGTGAACACAAAACCGACTGAAAATATCGTAAACCCTGATTACGATAGATGATTACGACTCCGATAGTCGTAAACACCGTTTCCGATAAGAATGAGTCGTAAACACAGATTACGACACCGATTCCGATCACACAAAATCGTAAACGACAATTACGATTAGGAAAAGTCGTAAACCCAAAACCGGCGGATCGTAAACACGATAAAGGTCCTGTCTTGAAATCGTAAACTCAGATTACGATGAAGATCTTCAATTGCAGAAGTCGTAAACTCACTGAAACCCAGAAAATTGATCGTAAACCTCAAGAACAGCAGCAGCCCCGATCGAAAACCCTTAAAACAGCTTCGAAACCTTCAAAAACTCGAACCTTTTCCAGAAAATGCTTGAATCCAATATCGTGAGAACCTCGAAACACACGTTTCTTGGCTCTGATACCAATTGTAGGTCCAGTAACAACAACTAATCACGATATTTTAATCTAGTACAAGTGCGGAATCCTTGTACAAGACCGATTCAAGAATAAAGATGAAGAGAACACAAGAAAACGATGATTAAACAATCAAAACCAGATATTGCACACAAGAGAACTTGTCGGGCACAAAGTCTTGTAATCGTAATCTCCTCTCTATCGAGTTTATGATCGTAAACACCAAAGGCAGCTCCCAAAATCGTAAACAAGCACACCAAATGAGGAGGTCTTGAGGGGTTTATATAGCCACCCCATTGGGTTTACTATTGGGCCCCTTGTGGATCATAAACCCAATAGTAAACCCAAGCCCAATCATAAACTAGCCTAAATACAATAATCAAACTAGCCTATGATCCTAATTAAACCCTCTAAGCCCAGCCCAACTTATTTAATATTACAAGCCTCATAATCTAGCCTCTACAGTATACCTTTCTCCACCTCTCCATGCTATAAACAGGTTTGATAAAACTTTCTGGTATGCCCACTTGCATTCTGTTGTCTCCCTTGTTCCAAATTGCTGCCATTGCATGTTTACAAGGGATTCTAGTAATTTCCCATCTCATGCAAGTACATGTTCTCTTATTCATGTTCACCACACACTGGTCACCATTTCAGTCACATGCCTGTCAGTGTTCCTCTCCATTCCACATAATGGTGTACCTGTTAATATAATTGAATAGTCAATCAACAAACAATTTTTTTCAGTCTAATGAGTTTCTAACTTACCTTGAAGCCTCTTTCTTGACTCACTCAAATAACTTAGTAGCATAAGGTGTCAACAAACCATCACCTTCTATCAATAACTTTTATAACATTATCAATCATTCGCATCAAATACTCTATGATGTACTCTAACAGGGTGATAATAGGCTTGTCTCTGCCATCCACAATCTTTGCATTCATAACCTCACACATGTTGTTTAGTAAAACATCACTGATTGCCCTGCCTGTTTGATATACACACAAGTACATTATGACATTTTACTCATTATGATGTTACAAAAAAGCATAATGTTGTTTGATACATACGAGAAAAGTGAGCCCTTGACCAGTGTTTAGGTGGGATTGTTGCTAACCATGATGCTACTTCAATATTGATATTTTTCGAAACATCGAATTCCTTATCAAACTGGACAACTGATGTTGTTGTGGCAATCTTCTAAAGCATGTCTTTGTAAATCTTTCCTCTGTATGAATGCTTCATATTCTCATTGATGTGCCTAAAACAATATATGTGCTCGGCACATGGGAAGACTTAAGATATTGCAGGAATAATACCCTACTGGTGGAACATACAAACATATAAGTACGCATGTGCATGAATATTATACTACAAATCAAAGTAAATAAATATCTTACATTTTGCCTATCACTTATAAAGGTGAAGTTTGAATTTGTACCCATGTCCAAATCTTCACCAATGCATTCTAGAAACCACGTCCAAGAGTTTTTGTTTTCTGCTTCAACTATTGCATGGGAGAGCGGGTAGATACCATTATTAGGGTCCACTCCAACTGTAGTGAGTACTTGACCAGGAAATGGACCCTTTAGGAATGCCCTATCCAGCCCTAAAAATCTCTCCTAATTTCTTTAAAACCTTGTTTGAAAGTGCCTAAACAAACATATATCCTTTTGAATCTTCTTTCCATGGAAGTAGGATCTCTGGAAGGTTCAACCTCTATTTTAACAGTTGAACCTGGGTTTTTGTTTTTCAGTTCATCCACATACTCTCTAAGCATTCTATATTGAGAGTTAAAATCCCCATGGATGTATAACATAGCCATGCTCTTTGCTCTGAAAGCTATCATAGTAGAAACACCAACTTGTAACTGCCTCTGCAATTGTTCTTGAACAGCTCTGATTGGGATGCGTGGATTTTATTGAAGTTGATCTACCAGTTTCTTAGAGTAGTTGTGCAAGCTTTGATGTCATGACTTTGGTTGCATATATGCTCATCCACAAATGTTTTCACCACCCAAGTTTCAGAAATGGAGTCCCAAGAAACCAACAGAACCCAAGGACATACATACTTTTATATGGTTTTTCTTTTCCCCCTTCCACCCACATGTTTTACATTTGGCCCTTTATCTTTGCACATGCTGTTAGATTCATCAGAATTGCTGGCTTGTGCTACAAGTTTTAATGAATCACCCCAACACATCGCCTTAGCCTTTTTTTCTCATCCTTCACAATTCTAATGAGTCTTCTGTTTACAACTGCAATTTCAGCAATCAATTCCTTGACCTCTTTCTTAGTTCCAAAATATTGACCAACATAGAAGATAGAATTATTTCTCTTTTCTATTCTACTACTACCATCCTCATCAGACTCACATCAACTATCAAAAAGCCTTATAATCTATTTGCTCTTCATGATCGTCGTCACCTACTTCTATTAGTTGGTAATTGGCCTCTACACCATCAATATGCACCCTATAATCTCTCATATCCACATCAACATCATCAATATCATTAGGTATGTAGTCAATATCATCATCCTCATTCATATGAACTTGCATATCCTCATCTTGTAGTTCCTCACCCTCATCGTGTAGTACCTAATCCTCGACCTTCACCTCATTTTGCAATTCCTCTTCCTCAACAGTCACATCAACATGTTCACCAAAAAAGGGATTAAAATCATAATCATCCAATCCAATCTCATCCTCAATAGTCACCTCACCTTGCTGGACACTAGAA